>SKCR01014332.1:0-108697 GCA_019454045.1 Zanthoxylum bungeanum | reverse complement strand
GTTGTGTTTGCCCCGTACGAAGCATATATCGGATCACAAGCCACTAGTCTATTTATGATCGGAAAGTCATGACCTGGTCATACTTTTCCGATGGCTATAGCACTATAGAGTACCAGTTATGTATCACTGCGTGATCATCATCTTCATATGACTGAAGTGATACTTCCATCTTGACATCACACCCAATACACTACGATTCTTAGTATAACCAGAAGAGGCGTACACAGAACCTGTTAAGCCCCGGACAACCAAAACCAAAGTATACTGATTATCGCAAGTATTAGCGATGCAAGTCTCAGGTTAAGACCATATACACCTACCCTGATTCGGATTCCCATAGACACATAGTCATACTACCAATGGGATTCCGAGGGGTTTATCCGGAGAGAAGCTGTTCTCGTACTTTCGGCAAACAGAACTTCATATTACACTTGCATGAGTATCTGTTGGGTTTCTACTATAGTCCCGTGATCGATTTCAAGCAAGAAACATGTGTGAATACAACTAGGAAATATGGCGGAATCATACTTACATTGATCGGTTGTGCGATCTGAAGAACACAAAATCCTTTTGCTCCTTCTAGAAGCTCTCGGCAGTGAGCCTTTTTGTGCTCCTCCAAATTCGGCCATGGTCTTCCATTGATGCTCCATGCTCCAAGCTTTCGAATGGTGATTCCATGCTCATAAGTTAGTTCCCTATCACCTTGGATGACCCTTTATGTGCTAGCATTGGCAAGATTTGGCACAAATCTTCCATTTCCTCCATCTTGTTCTCGGTTTTGTGAAGAAAAAATGAGAGAGTAATAAGTTTGGCCCTTGGCCGAAACTTGTGTGTGAGAGAGAGAGAGTGATGACTTGTTTTTGGTTTCAAAAACCTAATGAAAAACATATATCAAAATTAGTCAAAAGCTTTTCCAAAAAGCTAAGATAATTTTGGTGGCAAAATTGCATTAAACGCAATCCAACAACTCACATCACTCATGAATAGTGAATGGTTGTCAATCACTCAAAGTGACAAGACATCCATCACTTGAATGATGTGCGATGTGATTTGATGCGTGATGTGACTTATGGGCCGCACTTGAATTCTAAATGCGAGTGCGCCCGCAAACACTCCCGGGCTCGGGTTCGCTAATTCCAAAATAACGAATTTTCCGTTGCGACGTAATTAAATAATTATGCCTAGCAAAATTACTATTCACGTCGCTAACGAATTAATTCTAAATTAACTCGTTTGCCCGAATTAAAAACTAATTTCAATTCCGCGTCGAAATCCAATTTCGTATAATATATCGAATATATTATTTTATCGATTAATTCCAAATTCTCTCTTTAAATAATATTTTATCCCAGATAAAATATCTCTGCAATTAATCCCAGATTAATTTTCTCTCTCTACTAATTAATCACAGATTAATAAAGTAGAAGTCATACGTCATCAGTGAATCTTTGGGAAGCGACCCATGAGATCTCTGGATATGTTGGCAGTAAATCCGGCCGTCGGACTATCCGACCACGCACGTACCTAGTACTACGTTTTTATCGATTTACAAGACATGGTTGGCTTTTAGCAAAGCACCGTGCCTACCCAATTCTCCATAAATATTCTTACTGGAATATGTGATCTATATCAGGCGTAGTATACGTAGTATTGCGTATTATGATCCAGTATCGGATGTCACGTGCAAGGCCTAGGGCTGGAATTGTGTCTGCCCCGTACGAAGCACATATCGGATCTCTGGTAACTAGTCTTTGTATCGGATAATCATGACCTAGTCATATTATCCCGATGACTGCAGTACATAAGAGCACCAGTTCCGTATCCTACGTGATCTTCATCTCCACTATGACTGGAGTGATACTTCCATCTCGACATCACACCCAATACACTACGATTCTCAATATACCCAGAAGAGGCGTACACATAACCTGTTAAAGCCCTGGACGACCAAAACCAAAGTACATTGATTGTCGCAAGTATTAGCGGTGCAAGTCTCAGTTTAAAACCAAATACACCTACCCTGATTCGGACTTCCATAGACACATAGTCATACTACCAATGGAATTCCGAGGGGTCTATCCAGAGCGAAGCTTTTTTCCGTACTATCGGTAAAACACAACCTCCTATTACACTTGCATGAGTATCTTATACCCAAATATATGAGAACTATGTCGTTATGCTCCCACAACGTGCACAAGTGTAATACTAGTCTATTCCGCATTATCGATGTCCAGTCTCGATAATACTACGACTAGGGATATTTAATGATTAAACCTTCATGGATTGATACTGTCTCATATCTTATCAATCGGGAACTAATCATATGGACCTTCTATCATTTATACATCTTGGTAATCTAATTACAAATGATAAAAGAGCAATTTCCTTTGTCACATAGTTAATTTGTACAACAACACCATGATCTGTACAAATAGTGATGCTATGGGTCATAACTGTCCAACAGTATCCAATAACCAAATATATGAGAAGTATGCCTTTAAGCTTCCATAACGTGTACAAGTGTAATACTAGTCTATTCCACATTATCGATGTCCAGTCTCGATAATACTACGACTAGGGATATTTAATGATTAAACCTTCATGGATTAATATTGTCTCATATCTTATTAATCTGGTACTAATCATATGGACTTTTATCATTTATATATCCTGGTAATCCATTTACAAATGATAAAAGAGCAATTTCCTTTGTCACATTGTTAATTTTATACAAGAACACCATGTTCTTTACAAAATAGTGATGCCATGGGTCATAATTATCCAACAATCTCCCACTTGGCCTATAGCCAATCACTCATGTGTCAAACACTTGAACTATGTACGGGTCGCTCAAAATTCTACTGAGAATAACTTTCGTCAGGGGATTTGCAAGGTTATCATCTGATGCAATTTATTCGATCATCACATCGCCACGGTGTATGATCTAACAAATCAGATGAAATAGTCGAAGTACATACTTAGATCGTTGATGAGACTGCGGTTCTTTAGTCTGCGCTGTAGCCTAGCTCAGCTACTAAGAGAACTACTCCTAATCCAATTAGGAATTATATAGATCCAAAATACTTCTTTTGCTACCTCAGCTGCAGTAATATTCCGCTTTTATTGTGTAATCGGCAAAAGTATCTTGCTTGGAAGATTCCCGGCTCACTGTTTCAGTATTCAAACTAAATATGTACCCTTATTGTGACTTATAGTCGTCTTTATCGGTTTGGAAACTTGCATCGGTGATCCCAGTCACCTCAAGTTTTCAATCTCCATAAATTAAGAAAGTATCCTTAGTTCATCTAAGATACTTAAGGATGTTCTTTACTTCAATCTAGTGACCATCACCTGGATGGGCCTGATTGTGACTGCATATGCTAAAAGCATATGAGACACCAAGTCGCGTACATTTTCATAACATACGAGCCCTGGGAGAGTGTCAGCAGCTTTCTAGATCTATCCCAGTAGATCTTTATTCCTAGAATAAAGCCTGCTTCTCTCAGGTTTTCATGGAGAATTTTATGAAAGCCAAGCTTTCACCGATTATAGCATGGGAATGTCATTGCCGAGAAGCAATACATCATCATTTTTTAGGACAATGATTGTCAGTGCGCTACCACTAACCCTCTTCTATACACAAGAATCATTTTCATTTTTAATTAAATCATATACCATTATGATTACATCAAAACGATGGTTCCAATAATTCAATGCTTGCTTCAATCCATAAATGGATCGATTTAACTTGCAAGCCTTGTTTGTATGTTTTGGCAAGACAAAATCGTCAGGATGTTGCATACAAACATCCTCCAAAAGGTTTCCGTTAAGGAAAGCGGTTTTGGCGTTAAGCTGTTATATTTCATAAACGAAATATGCAGCATTAGCAATCATTATCCGAATGGATTTAATCATAGCAATAACTGAAAAAATTTCATCGTAATCGATACTATGTCATTGACGATACCCTTTCTGTACAAGCCTAGCTTTGTACGTTCGTATGTTGCCATCCATGTTTGTCTTCCTTGAAGACCATTTGCAACCAATAGGTTTAACGCCTTCTGGTGCATCAACCAGTATGCAAACATGGTTCGTATACATGGAATCCATTTCGGACTTCATGGCACTTTGCCATAAAATGAGTCGATACCTTGTATCACTTCCTCATACGTAGTCAGTCCATCTTCCTCAATAAGATTAATATCTACATGAGGTGAGATCAGAAACCCATACCTCCCAGGTTTTTTTCTGACTCTCTCCGACATACGCGGTTCTTATGTATTCGAAGATTGTAGTACAATTTCATCCATGATAAACTGTTAATGTTCTGTAAGGGATCGGTGCCTGGAATAGTATCACTTTGATTTTTATCGAGTTTTACTTTCCTCCCACTTACCACTGCATTTAGGAATTCCTCTAAGGAAAACCGCATGGAGAGCAAGAAATTCATTTTTCTCTTATGGGTTGTATACGTACTATACTTTGGTTTCCCTAGGATAACCTATAAATAGACACTTATCCGATTTGGGTTCTAGTTTGGTATCATCCAAACGTTTAGAGTATGCTCAGCATTCCCAAATCTTCAAGAATGAGAAACCCGGTTTCTTTCCTGTTCATATCTAATACGAAGTCTGTCTAACAGATTTTCATGGAACGTTATTCAAAATAAGTATTGCACTGTTTTATGCGTATCCTTAGAAGGAAATTGGTAGCTCAGGGCGACTCATAATTAACCTTACCATGTCCAACTAAGTTCGGTTTCTCCGTTCGGTCACACCATCAAATTGAGGTGTTCCGGGAGGAGTCCACTGTGGAAGAATACCATACTCTTTCGAGTAATCCAGAAACTCATATATTTAAGTATTATCCACCATGGTCCAACCGTAGTGTTTTAATACTTTTACCGGTCTATTTTTCTACTTCGTGTCGAAACTCTTTCAATTTCTAAAAAGTTTCTGACTTGTGTTTCATAAGATACACATAACCATAACACGATGCCACATCCGTAAAGGTTATGAAGTATTCATATCCACCTCTAGCCTAGCTAGACATGGGCCCACTTACGTCACTATGAATGAGGGGTAACAGATCGGTGGCACTTACATCTTTACCATGTAAAAGGTGTTTTAGGCACTTTGCCTAATAAACAAGATTCGCAGACATAATTTGATTTAGGATCAAATTTGTCCTAGTATCCACTCTTCAAAAGTGTGGATATACAAGTCTTGTTAATGTGTCCCAGACAACAATGCCACAAATAAGTCTCATTTGACTTACTCAGTTTGAGCATTTTGTTTGTCATGTTATATGTTTGAGATTCATTTATATTCGAAATATAAATAATGTTATTCACATCTAATGTGTATATCTTAATATCATCTTTATAAACAAAACACCCGGTGTTCTGGAACATAAAGGTATACCCGCAACGGGTTAAACTAGATATAGAGATAATATTTCTAGTCAAACTAGGTACATTATAACAGTTCCCTAATTTAAGTACATGCCCAAAGGGCAGTTCCAAAACTTAGGTTCCTATGGCCAAAACAGCAACTCTCATCCCGGTTCTGACTCGCAGGTCAATCTCATCTGAAGCCAGTCTCCTACTAGTCAGCAGATCCCGCACATCAGTATATATGTATGTACCACACCCATCATCAAAATCTAATTTTAAAACTAGCAGTAGATATGTTTATAAGAAACATACCTGAAGTCGGAGCCTTGTCCGCCTTCACTTCCTTCATGTCTGTCTTGTCCATACGGCAGTCACACTTCTAGTGACCCCGTTTGCCACAGTTTAGGCAGACGTGTTGGGATATGTCTTTTTTCTTCCCATAAGACTGAAGATTTTTCCTTTGCCTTTTTTTTCACACCCATAGAAGCCTTCGGCCAAGCCTTGCCTTCTAGGATGTCGAAGTAAAATGTGCCTTGCACTTCTTTCCATTTTAGAAGTTCTGGCTCTGCCTCTTTGAGCATAGCCATTAACTCTCCAAGAGTTCTCTCTTGGTTCAACATGTACCCGCCCTAGCATTCGGGCAGAGACTGTAAGATCAAATCTATGGAAGTCTTAGCCTCGTAGGTAATGCCCAGCTTACCTAACTGTTCGATGTCAGCAATCATCTGTAACACCTAGTGCTCGACAGATGTACCCTCTGACATACGCGAGTGAAAGAGCTTCTCTTGCAATTCTTACTTCTAAGATCTAAGATTAGATCTATGAAGATCCTTTAATTTCAACATCATGGTATAAGGATCTAATCCTTAGTTATGACGACGAAATTAAAGAGTCATTGCAGCAAGCATAACGGATTGAGCACTAAAGTTATCATCACAATGAGTCTTCCAAAGCTCATGCGCCACTATTTGCTCAACTCCGGGCTCAGGCCCGAGAGGTCTTTCTATCAAATATAGTAACTTCTCAATTCCCAGGACTATCATGAGATTCATTTCCCAATCTAAAAATTTACGCCGTTAAAGACATTTTCACCCAGGATTATGTCCTTTGACGCTAATCTTTCAGGTCATCTTAATTCCTATAGTCGAACTATCCAATCAACAATTTCGGGTACAATCAAATGTAATGATTACTATAGTCTAACTATATAATTAACTACAATTTGATTGGTTACTTTCAAATGTATTGATTACTATAGTCTAACTATATAACCAACTACAAATGAAGTAGTTTGAATACAGTCCAACTGTCATAATTAAAAAAACAATTGAATATTAGTCCAACTAATATATTTATATTTTAATGACAAAAAAATAAAATGAGCACGTATTGATAAGTATGTAAATGAAATTGCAAATTTAATACTTGCCTCCCACTATTTTTCGGTGAGCCTCTAACCCTCTATGGATTACTCGGGAAACCTAGTTTCCTAGTGGGCTAGGATCCCATTAAATAACACACAACCTTGACTTTGGCCAACAAGCTGTATGAAACTTAACTAGGTAGATCTCTAAGATCAATTGGATCCCATCCAATTCCTAGATCCAGTAGGTGGACCTCCAAGTCCGAAACATATATCCAATATATTTCCTAACCTATTTCCTCTGAATCAACTAAGCCTTGGCTTTGGCTCAACAAACTTAATGATTCCAGTTAAGCGGGACCGATTGACAGTGGGAAAGCTTCGTAATCGAAGTCGATGAACAAGAAGTGACCTTGACTTTGGACAACAAGTCACAACCGCCCAAGAACAAAGCTTACGCAGTTCAAACACATCCGCGATGGAAAAAGGTCTTGACTTTGGCCAACAAACCAATGCCAATCTTGGATCTTGAGAGAGAACCACTCAATGGAAGGAAAAACACTTAATATTGAATGAGGGTTTTTCGAGTAAATTGGCAACCAATTTATTATCTTTGATTAGGTCTCATCATACACCCTTAAACATGCATTCTAAAAGCATAATAAGCGCGATAAATTTTAATAATGATATGCGGATGGATATATAACAAATTGTTCCTAGAACAAATCTCTCATTTTCCTCTCTCCCGCTAGCACTATTCTCACTTCTACCCAATTACATAACACTACAAGAAACCTCATTTACATTGAGGGGAATTGGTGAGAAGAGAAATACAATGTGAAAAGATAATAGGCTGGACACGCATGTCCAATTTAATAAATTCTAAATTTATTACAACAATTTCCAAAATTGCTCTCACCCTTCTAATATCTATCTGATATACATTATTCATACAATACATCCAAGTATTCACACAAAGCATGTTATTCAATCAATCTAATCCAATTAATTAATCTTTGAATTAATGACCATCCAATGTTCAAACAATGATTTGATTTGCGCGAGTCCAACTCGTTTAAGAATAAATACTCAAAGTATGTATTCTTAAATTATATCGAACTACAATTTCAAATCGAATTTAAATTGTATCCAATACTAATTCATATTTAATTTCAAATTAAATAATTACACTTTTAATAGTGTCTTTTAGACTTGGATTCCAAATCCAATCTTATTGGGTCTCAAAGGCCCAATTAGCATCCAATACTATTCAATTAAAGTCCAATGGGCTTTTATTTGATTCTCTAGGCATGGGCTTTGGCCATTATGGATCAAACCCAAAATGACAAGGCCCAAGTTAGGAATCACCCTATGCCATAAAATCAATTTAGGCCCATTAGGCCCAATTAAATTATTAAAGTCCCAATGTCATATTTTTGGACTTTATGGAAATGTTTTAGGCCCAAATATGATCCAAAACCAAAATTTGGCCCAACCAAGCCCATTAGCCCAAATACAACAAATTAGATTAATATATCATTCCAAATTAGATATTAATCCATTTCAAGTGTAATTAACACAATTAATTAATTAATCTAGTATTTCCAAAACACTAATTAATCTAATTAATCATGCTTAACATTTTAATTTATGTCCAACACAAATTAAAGCACAATCAATCCATTCCAACATGCTAGGCTCATGGCATTGGCAAGGAATTTGTCATGCAACTAGATTTCAATCCAATTAAATCAACATCTAACATACATTTCATGCCAACAACACATCCAATTGCTAATTTTCAAAAAATCACCATGAGCTACTCATAGGGTGCATTCGGCCAAGGTATGGATTTTGGAGATTTTTTATCTAATCAATTTATCACAAATCCAATGATATAAAAATCCAATTCAACATCATATAAACTCAACCAACTCATCAATTTAGGCAAAATCAAGCTCCAAGCATAAAATCCCAAATTAAAGTTTACAAACCCTAGAATCAAATCAAGCTTAGATCTCGCTCTGATACCATTATTAGTGTCCTAGACATGCCAGGGATCTCTAAGGAATGATTTGTGTGTGAATAATCTAAAGTAAGTTGCGGAAATTACTTACAAAGATTGGTAGAAATTCAAAACATTTCATGGATGATGGAAGCTCTAAGCCCTCTTTGTTGTTCCAAACTCATGGGTGAGTCTCCCTATCACTTTCCTTTGACTCCTTAAAGTGCTAGCTTACTTGAATTTTGCAATAAAATTCCATGGGAGAGACAATGAAGCTCACGGAAATGAGCAAAATGGAGAAGAAAGAGTTGATGTGAATAGTGAATTCTGTACACTTCCAAAGTTGACTAAATAATATATAGTGAGGTTGAGTGTTGGATTTGGTTAGTGTTTTTTAAAAGCAATCCAAGCTTTTCACTCAACAAATCAAATCTAAAATTTTAAGCCTAACTACTTACATCATTAGTCAAACAAGTGATATAAATGAAGTGAGTCCCACCACTTTTAAATTCCGAATTTAAGTCGGCTAACTCAACAAGCAACTTCACTCGGGCCCGGGTTCGTTTAATTCCGGACTAAATGAATTTGCGACATAATTAAATCTAATTTAAATAAATAATAATGCCTAGCAAAATTATTACGAAAGTTGCTTACGAATTAATTCCAAATTAATTTGTTCGCTTGAATTAAAATCCAATTTAATTCCGCATAGAAATCTAATTTCAATTAATATATCCAATATTTTATTTTAGCCCAATTAAATAAATTAAATAGTAAAATCCAATTTAACTATTAAATTTACTTTGCCGATTAATTCCAAATTAATCGCGTTCTCTCTCTTATAGTCGAATTAATCTCAGATTAATTCTTGCCGTAATTAATCCTAGATTAATTTTGTCTCTCTCATAATTAATCCCAGATTAATTATGTTCGAGTCAAATATCATCGGTGAATCTTTGGGAGGCGACCCAAGAGAACCCTAGATATGTTGGCAGTAAATACGGTTATCAAACTATCCGAACACGTGCGTACCCGGTACCACGTTCTCACCGATTTACAAGACATGGTTGGCTTCTAGCAAAGTACCGTGCCTACCAAATTCTCCAGAAATATTCTTTTAAGGAATACATAATCTATATCAGGCGTAGTATACATAGTATTGCGTATTACGATCCAGTATTGGATGTCACATGCTAGGGCTGGGGCTGGAGTTGTGTCTGCCCCGTATGAAGCATATATCGGATCACAATCAACTAGTCTCTTTATGATCGGAAAGTCATGACCTAGTCATACTTTCCGAATGGCTATAACACTATAGAGTACCAGTTCTGTATCCTTGCGTGATCATCATCTCCATATGACTGAAGTGATACTTCCATCTTGACATCACACCCAATACACTACGATAGTATGTTATTTTTAACTAGTTGTTACTCATAATTTTAAAACCAAACTAGCTTGCTGTTTAGCTTAAACCGGCTAGTCGTTTTAATCAATAAATTAGTAATGAGTTAATGGTAGGCCTTATAGTCGCATAAATTAAGCCCAACTTTGAAAATCTTACATTTAGGTCCATGTGGCTAAAAAAACTCTCAAAATTAACTAATATATCCATAAAACAGTTTCCTTTCCTTGTAAAAGAGTAACCCATTTTGAGATAAGAATAAGTTCTTTTGTCTCCAAGCTGGTTTGCCCAGATAAGCTTGTTTGTCCATGATGACCAAATTTTGAGATTTGTGCACTAAAGTCCATAATTTCAAAATAATTAAGATTTTGTAATTTTAATCATAAGTTTTGAAATCTTGCAAATAGGTCCTCAAACATGATGTTATAAAATATTATAAGTTAGATCAAAAATATTGAAATATAACAAATAGGTCCTCAAACTATGCCATGTGGCTAAAATACAAAGGTTGTGAAAATGATGTTGTTTGGGCATTTCGCGCACCAAGTGTTCGACGTAATGCGAAGCTCGGGTTAAATTAAAAAATTAAACATGTTTTGTATGTTATGAAGAGTGCTTATAGTAATGGAAATTTTGTTGAGGGTAGTTGGATTAAATATATTAAATTAGATAGTGAAATAAGGAAAATAACTAGTGAAGTAAGTTTATGCCCCGTTACGGACATGCTGTGTTTGGTCATTTATAACTTGAGTTTTACATGTCTGATTAATGAGCCATACAATTTTGGTAAACTAGACACATAAGAGAGTAACATATCCAAAAAGAAGAATTTTTAGACTTAAGATGAGGCCAAACCGAATTTTTGAAGTTGGACGACCTGCTGCCAGCACCTAGTTTTTCAGCATGAATAGCTCTTAAATTTGGTTTATAAATTGTGTTTCCGAAATTAAAATTGAGATCCGTAAAAACCGACATAAAATAGACACATTAAGGTCCATTCTATTAAAATTTCAGCCTCTGATTCATTCCCAATTAAGTACAGAAAATTTTCAAAGTTAGACGTCAAGCAGTGAGTTTTCAGCAACTTAGTGGAATCTAAAATTCCACTCCCGTACTTGTGTAACTCTAAACCTTAACCGTAAAAATTTGTAAACCACGCTTGTAAGTTGTAACTCAGCGAAGTAAAGTATTCATGCATTGCATATTTTATTTATTGATTGGAAGCGTATCTCACAACTTCAATTCTAATAAAGTTTATCGATTATAGATTATCGGCAGGAATCGCGACTTTCTTCGACACCGTGAAGTAGTACCAGTCAGTTTCCACATCTAGGAGTAGATATTTTATTTTTATAATATTTTATTGATTTTATAAAGTTAAATGAATTTATTTATGTTTAAGTTATACTTTGATTTGAGACCAAGTTGCCAAAATATTTTGATGAGCTAAAACTATTTTTGGACCGATTGAGAAATTTTATTATGCTTTTGAATTTTGAAATGAGTTCTTTTATGATTTTCTTTATAGATTGGGGGAAAAACCCAATCTCAGAGACTTTGGAATTGACAGATACAACAGACATATACACATGTTGTTTCATGACTAGGGGGACGGTACTATATGACGCCCCTAGATCTATGTTTCTGGGCCAGGATAACATCATTGATTAGCGCTCATGTCTCTAGTTCAGTGACTTGAAGGTCGGCGAGACTTATTGCCCCAAGACACTAGTTAGGCGTGTTGGGGGACAACGATGCGTAACGCCCCCATACGTCAGTTGTTTTCCAGATGAGATTTTCAGAACAACAGTTTTATGAAAGATTTTTAGAAAGTATTAATTTTATGAGAGATCTCAGAGTTTTATAAAAAGAAAGAAGTTTCTGAAAATTTTTATAGAAAGAGATTTGTGAGTAGATATTTTATTTTCATAATGTTTTATTGATTTTATAAAGTTAAATGAATTTATTTATGTTTAAGTTATACTTTGAGATGAGACCAAGTTGCCAAAATATTTTGATGAGCTAAAAATATTTTTGGACCGGTTGAGAAATTTTTTTATGCTTTTGATATTTTGAAATGAGTTCTTTTATGATTTTCTTCATAGATTGAGGGAAAAACCCAATCTCAGAGACTTTGGAATTGACGGATACAACAAACATATGCACATGTAGTTTCATGACTAGGGGGACGGTACTATATGACGCCCCTAGATCTATGTTTCAGGGCCAGGATGACATCATTGATTAGCGCTCATGTCTCTAGTTCAGTGACTTGAAGGTCGGCGAGACATAATGCCCCAAGACACTAGTTAGGCGTGTTGGGGGACAACGATGCGTAACGCCCCCATATGTCAGTTGTTTTCCAGATGAGATTTTCAGAACAACAGTTTTATGAAAGATTTTTAGAAAATATTAATTTTATGAGAGATCTCAGAGTTTTATAAAAAGAAAGAAGTTTCTGAAAATGTTTATAGAAATAGATTTGTTTTCAGACAAAAAAGAGTTTTTAGAGAAGATTAGTTTTCTTGTAAAATGAGACGATTTCAGTTTCAGGAAATAAATTGTTCATAAAGTATTTTATTCCATGTCTTAAATTGTCCACTCACTAGGTCATTCAAACGATTTAACCCCCATAACTCCACAGTTTATTTTGGAGGTAGCTTTATCTGGTGAGTCATAGCCGAACAGAGTCTGAGATCGAAGAATTAAGTTTACTGTAGTCACTTGAGTATGGGTCTATCATGCTAAGTTTGTTGTCTGCATTCAGATAAAATGCATGTATGCCGGCGTGAGTCAAGTCTAAATGTGTATGATGTTATGTATATGAAGTATAAGTATTTATTTAAAGTCAATAAGTTTGTTCGTACAACATTAATTAGTTGGTGAAATAGTTTAATAAATGTCTATTATAGTAACATAGTCAAAGGAATAGTTAAGAAAGTTTAGAAATGGTCAGAGGCTCAGGGTTCACCTGCCGGTAACATCTCCGTATTGGGTATGTTACATGTTTGCAACGTCAATCGTAACTGCCACATAAGACTTCAGAAGACTAAAATGCAAGTATGAGATCAACAGAACTCGACAGAAACAACCATAACGGCTAATTTTCAAGACCAACTATAAATTGAAATTTTTTTTATCATTTTTAAGTTGATAATCATTTTTAAACCTTATACACATCATACTTTGATCATTTTATGAGCTCCTAACTTGTTAAATCTTAATTTTTCTCAAAAGACATTTAATTAGCTTATCTAGCTCAATTAAGTGCTTTGTATCTCCGCTTTTCTTTATGCTTAAACATTTGGGTCATTTTCAGTCTCTTAAATTATTATTGTAAAAGGTTTGGTCCATACAGAAAAGTTGGATTGTGTCATCTTCGAGTCTGATAAAGAAGAATTATGTGAGGGTTTCATTTACACATGTGGAGCCAAGTGTTTAGTGAATCTTCTAACTCGAATAGCTTGGAGATATGGATGTATGAAATATTTTTCGACCACATAAAATCTAGTGTACATCTCTATCCTTATCTTTTACACTTTAATGTAATGTTATTGCTTATATCGAGATAATGCATGAATTGATTTAGGTGTTTATTGAGATTGTTTGATATTGTGGATAGAATTGGGACTTTGATTTTATGAAGTGATTATTGAGAATGTTGGGCTTGATTTGTGAATTTAAGGTTATTTAGACAGTAAATTTGTAATTCCAAATTCACACACCTCTTGAGTGATTTAGGCTATGCTAGAATCCCTATAATATTATTTATAATCATAATTATAATCATCCAAAAATATGATTAAATTTTTACAAACCTCTAAGAAATTATTACATAATTATTGAGATATGATTATGTAATCCTAATGATTATTAGTTTAATTAGTTTCAAGATTTAACTTGATGTAATGTCTATATAAATTCATAACTCTTATAATTCTAAGTATTAAGAAATATATAATTGTCACATTTTTTTACACGGTATCAGCGTCAATCTATCTCTAGGTCTTATGATATATAATTATTTAGTTTCTCTCATTTAGAGTCATTGTTCAAGCTGGGCTGTGGGGAACACGCGCCACTGTATGTGTGTGAACCTCACATGCCATATCCTCTTCGGCAGTCTTAGCAACACCGACGATGACGAAATGCTCAGATCTTATTAGTTATTCATTGACTGGTGTAATCACATACGTATAACGCAAGCGCACGTATCGTTCAAGTAGTATAAAAGTATCGATCCCACGTGGACTTAATACCTAAGCTATTAATTTATGAAGCAAAATTTTTACAAGTATCTAATAGATTGGTTGTTGATTGGATGGTGACTTTAAACTAAAGACGAATAAATAAAACAGTGTGAAAGTAAATTAAGGGAAAATTCAATATTAAGAAACTATCTAGGGTTATGAATCCTTCCAATATCTTTTAAAGATGAAGTGGTTATCTCATATTTGTGTAATATATTGGTTTACTAACCTGGAACACGAAATTATGCAAAAGCCTTTGTCGATGGTCAGTTGCAAATACCCAGTGTAACCCAATTAATCATATGTCTATGTCAAACAAGTTACCTGAATTCATTAAGATTAAGTTCCAATTGGGGCTATCCCCACCCAACAGGTATATGTCTATCCTGTAAGGAAATCTATTAAATGATTATCTATCCTCAAGGAAGATCCTGGGCTATTAAGTCTAAGGCTGAAACCTAAAACTTCTTTGTAAAGTTTATTTTAAGTTTACCACATCAATCTTATTAATGGCCAGTTAACAAGAAGCATTAAGCTTAAAACTTAATAAATAAACCCTTATATTACCCAAGACATGAAATAACCCTGATAAACCAGTGATATTGGAATTCATCACTACCCCAGATAATGGGTTTAGTTACGACACATATCTAAGGCTAGTAAAAGCCTAAATAAAGTAAAAGACATAAAGTAAATGCTGGAAATTAAAAAGGTAAATAAAACAGTTAAGAAAATGCTGGGGTTAGAGGATCCACTTTTATTACTTCTAATTTAGATATCTCCCTTATTATAATATATAAACTTTGCGTGATATTACCAACCGACCATATAGGCGGTATCCTGATTAAGTCAAATTTATAATTAATTCCAACGGACCATACATGCAGTATCCAGTTTAGTCAGGTTAAAACCAATTTTATTAAGTCCAACCAACCATAAAGGCGGTATTCTCATTAAGTCAGGTTTTAAATAGTTTATATATTATAATTAAGGGAGATTAATCTAAATATTAGTAATAAAAGCTTTACCTTTCACCCCAGCAAGGGGGAGTTACCTCTTCATTGCTGAAAAGTAAATACTGAAAAGTAAAGAAAAGAAAGTACTATTACGTAAAAGTAAAAAGTGAAAAGAAAATAAAGGAAAGTACTAATGCGTAAAAGTAATAAAATTAAATACAGAAAGTTGTAAACAAACAAGATACAATCTTCTTAGTATTCTTAAGAAATTCCTTAGAAGAAAGTATGAATTGAATTCTGAAATTCGGCCTCAATTTATAGGTAAAATTTTGCCTCAAGCGTCGCGACGCGCGCAACCTTGCGCGTCGCGATGCGTGGCACGAAACTTCCGGAGATGAGGACACATGGTAGGCACATGTTAGCAATGGCGCATGATAGCAAAACGTCTCTGATTGGTCCACGTGTCCGGCGTATGTTAGCAGTCTCCGGTGCACTTTAGCAGACGACGCATTTTAGCAAAACGGCGCATTTTAGCAGGAAATTTACATTTTTACCTTTTTTGTCAGTTTTTTGCTGTTTTTACCCCGTATTGCCTCCAGAGAGTCCTGTTATTTTATTTATCTACAAAATACCACAAAACACATCAAAATATTCAAAAAAAACTCAAGAAACTATATAAAATATTAAGTCAAAGGAGTGGGAAATAGTGATCTATTTACCACTCATCACACCCCCAAACCTAACATTTTGCTAGTCCTCGAGCAAAATATTAAAATAACATAACATAAACATCTTTAAAATAAAAATCAAACTAAGCCACTTTCGTAGGGATCACGATTGCATTTAGCGTATGCAACAAGCCTTTAAACCCCTTGGTGTCCCTAGTGGATGAGTTGTAGTCTCGTGAGGGCTTACAGTGACGATACCCACAAACGTCAATATAAAACTAATGCACACAAAAGCAAAAATATAAGAGAAAAGAGAATAAACAAGTTAGTGACTAAACTGGTGAAACTCCTTATCCAAGTTAGTTGTTGTTTTTTTTCTTTCTAAATTACCCAATAAGTAAATTCTCCGATTATTTTTACCATTCTCCATATACAAAGCCAACAAAGTATATATCAACTCATTGTGCCCACAGTATTCACAAGTGTAGTTGAAAAGAGAGTAATATTTTTTTCTTAAAGTTATAACAGAATTCACACTTTTTTTAGCAATGGAATATTTTTCTGATTTTTTTTTACGAAAAGTAAATAAAGCAACATCTTCAATCCATGTAGCGATCTTTGGGTCAGTGACTCCCAAACCAGTTGGCTTTAGGGCACTAGGTGTTAAGACACTCTTACAGACTTAATTACTCGGATTTCATGTCTCTTTTTATTTTTATAACATCTTCAATCCATGTAGCGAGCTTTGGGTCAGTGACTCCCAAGCCAGTTGGCTTTAGGGCACTAGGTGTAAAAACACCCCTACGGACTTAATTACTCGGATCTCATATGTTTTTTATGTACATTTTTTTATTCCATCGCTTTTTTAGATGCTTCCTCCAATAAAACAATAGCACTGAATATTACAAACTTTTCAATTACAACTCATGTCCGTATGTTACCATGCATGTTGATAATATCTGTCAACTGAGCATATGAAGATCCATTTTAGTCAGTTTTATGGAGAATTCACAAATTAAATAATTCAAAAGGAAATAAACAAACATTTAACTTGTTACGAAATAGGTTGAGATACGTCTCAGGAGTGGAAATTCCTTACACAGTTATCTCACACCAATTTCACCAGAATAGTCAAGTTAAAAGAAACACAAAAACACAAAATATTTTTTATTTTTTATTAATTTTTGAATTTTTTTGAATTTTTATTGAAAATTTTTAACTAAAAACACAATAAAAACAAGATACTAGTCAACTATTACCCTCACCCAAACCTAAATGAGATATTGTCCCCAATTCTTAAAAAGTAGAAGAAGAGTTTAGAAGATAGTACCTGGTTAGCTGAATTTCTACATCTAAAATGAAAATTAAAGGTTAAGATCCAGATTTATTTGTCGCTTTTTACCATGATCATTATCGGACCAGATTATCTTGGAAAGATAAGGTCAATTTGTGGTTCAAAGGCTAAAAGTTGGTCAATTTATTCATTGGCAGTTCTGGCAGTGAAGAAGATATCTTTTACAGGTTTTGACACGAACCCATTTCTCCGGGCATCATCAAGAAACACACAAAGAAAATCATAAAATCCATCAGCATTAAACAGTCCAATCGGTTTCTGGTGTATGTTCAAGTTTGTCCAAGATAGTACTGTAAAAATCTCCTCCATCGTGCCCACACCACCTGGCAAAGCAATAAAAGCATCAACACGGTTAATCATTTCCACCAGTCGTTCAGACATACCTGGCACGATTAGTTCCTCTCCGTTTGATGGTCCAATAAGATTCACCTCCGCCAAAGGTTTTGGGATGATTCCCAGAACTTGACTACTTCCTTCCTGTACAGCCCTTGAAACGATCCCCATTAGTCCAAGATTTCCACCGCTATATATTAAGTGCATATTCCTTCCAGCTATGACTCTACCCAATTCTTGTGCTGCCGCTATGAATTCTGGTTTCGAACCAACACTAGTTCCGCAAAATACACAGATATTTACAACTTGTCTTCTTGAAGTAGCTTCCATTTTTTATGTTTCTTTCTCAAATCTGGATGCCTTCAAGAGTGCAATGATGAGTTGAATTTATAACACCTGAAAAAGGGTGAGTAATAATAGCACTAGTTCCTGCGAAATGATAATTATTAGTTAAACAGTGAAATATATCGTGAAAGTCAAAAAGTCTGGATCCTGTCGGAGAAAATAAAAGAAAATAACAAAATAAATCACAATTATTAGATAAATACAAAGAGATAATAATATTTACATGAACTAATAGCTTGAATGACGTCTATACGTCAGGGACAAGCTTCCCATCAAATTTTCTTATAAATTCGCAAACAGGGTTTTTTAAAATCAGATTCCCAAGACTGTATTGTTGTCTTTCTTTTCGGAACTGAGTATATAACATGTGAATTGCATGATGCACATATCCACTGGAATGCGTCTCAAGAGTCTTAAATATGTCATCCAAAGACTCCTTACTCAAGCCATCCCTAATGAATTTGATTTTATCTTCACGGATATCAGACACCATTCCTAAAGAACGACAACGAGTATTACATGTCATGCGTGCACATTTATAGCAAACACCCATTCTTTTAGCTCTTTTTTTTTAGCATAAGTGCTTCTTCCTAAACCAGACAGATATGAAACAAAAGAGTTAGAGGACTCACCTACCAATCGTACCCGTGCTTCAATAATCCAACGAATTTCATTAGGAATACATTTGATCATCAGAAGTCTCATTCGTTCCAAGCGAGCTTTGTAGACTTTCATCAGAGAGTTTTGAGGGGAGAAGGAAATTGCTTGTGAAGATTTGCGAGAACTTCTTCCATCCTGAAATGTTACTTTACCTACACAAATTAAACACACAAAAATAAAACACACCAAATCTGAATATATACACAAATTGCATGGGTTGTCTCCCAGCTAGCGCTAAGTTTAACGTCGTCAGCTAGACATGACTGCTCTAACGTTTGGCTGGATCTGAAAGTGTGACACTTTCTTTTTGTCGCTCCAATGATTATCCCCAGTAGTGCTTAACACGCTTAATTTTAACCTTGAATGTTTCATTAGAATTGGGATCATGTAACTCAACGGTTCTATCTCGTAAAACTTGAGTGATTAAGAATGGACCTGACCACCGTGATTTTAACCTTCCAGGGAAAATTTTCAACCTTGATTTGCTGAACAATACCTGCTGCCCCAGTTCCAGTTGTATGCGCACTAACTTCTCATCATGTCTCTTCTTGGCATTTTCTTTGTACAATTTGGCATTCTCGAAAGGCTGTATGTGGAATTCCTCCAATTTTTTGGTTGGTGGAGTCTTTTCTCTTCAGTTGCTTGTAGTTCAAGATTTAACTTGTTCAGTGTGTAGTACGCTTTATCTTTAGGCAGTTGACATACTTTAAGTTTGTCGGTTGAACTTTGCTTTTCATTTGGGTTCTGGATGGTATTATCTTTCACATCAAATCTGAAACATTCCTCATTCTTTTTATCATTCAGGAATTCCATGGCTTTGAAAACATTGAATTTTACTTCTTGGTCATGTACCCTCATGGTTAATTCACCTTTTTGTACATCAATAATGGTTCGACCGGTAGCCAAGAATGGTCTCCCGATGATGATGGGCATGTCTTCGTCTTCCTCCATGTCAATGATAATAAAGTCTGCTGGGAGAATGATTTTATTGACTTTGACCAGCACATCTTCAACTACACCTCTCGGAAATGTGAGCCATCTATCAGCAAGTTGCAGATAGACTGAGGTGGGCATTGCTCCTCCAATTTGCAGTTTCTTGTAAATGGAAAAAGGCATCAAGTTAACACTAGCACCTAAATCACATAAAGCCTTACCAAAGTTATGTTCTTCTATGGTACAAGGAATGTTGAAACTGCCAGAATCTTTCAACTTTGAGGGAAGCTTCCTCTAAATGATGGCGCTGCATTCTTCTGTCAATGCTACTATCTCGTAATCTCTTAATCTCCATTTTCGTGATAAAATGTCTTTCATGAATTTGACATAGCTGGGTATTTGTTCCAACGCTTCTGCAAATGGAATGTTGATATGCAGCTTTTTGAAGATCTCCAAAAATCGAGCAAAATGTTATCTAGTTTATTTTTCTGGAGACGCTGTTGAAATGGTGGAGGTGGAGTGAATCTCTCTCGATCATTTGCTTTTGCCTCATTTTCCACTATCTGTGGATCTGCTTTGCTGCTTTCTTTTGAAACTTCCTCAACAGTCGCCTTGACTCCAATATTTTTGTTGATCTCAGTACCGCTTTTCAAAGTGATGGCATGACATTGCTCATTCCCATGTTCCTTGGATTTGGTTCTGTGTTGCTAGGAAGGTTACCTGACGGTCTATAACTTTGAGCATTGGCCAGTCGTTCAATTTGATTCTCTAGTGCTTTAATAAAAGCTGAATGGTTTTGATTCAATGCTACTTGATTTTGAACCATAGCTGCTAAAGCATCGTATTTTGCTTCTTGCTTTTTCAACTAGGCCAGTACTTCTGTTATTCCTTGTTCTTTTTCATACTCATTGCCTTTCTTTAACTGTTGGAATCCTGGTGGTGGATTGTTCATTTTCCTTGAATTATTGCTCCATGAAAAATTGGGATGATTCCTCCACCCTGGGTTGTAGGTGTTGGAATATAAATTGTTCCCCTGTCTATTGAAATTATTGACATAATTCACCGTCTCTTCATTTTGGTGGTATGATTCTGTCTCTGGGGCTCCTCCATATGGTGAACTTGTGGATCCAATATTGCTTTGTGTGCTAAGAGTTTCCATGAATTTGCATATCCGATCCAGCTTGGCATTCACTGCTGTGTTGGCTCCAACTTCATAAATTATAACAATTCTTTGGATCATGCTCCTTTCTGTTGGCCACAGGAATTGTTGTTGGTCATTTCTTCAATTAGGTCTCAGGCCTGATCTTCTTCTTTTTCCATTAAAGCACCTCCAGCAGCAGCATCAATTGTGGTTCTCATTATTCCAGATAGTTCATTATAGAAGGTTTGGACTTATAGCCATTTTGCAATCTCATGGTGAGGACATTTTCTGAGTAAATCCTTGTACCTTTCCCAAGCTTCACAGAGGGATTCTGAGTCATGTTGCACAAAGGATGTGATGTCATTCCTCAGCTTTGTAGTTCTGGCTGGTGGAAAGTATTTTGTAAGGAATTTGGTGGCTAGAGTGTTCCAAGTTGTGATGGAACCTGCTGGTAGTGAATATAGCCAAGTCTTAGCTTTGTCTTTCAATGAATATGGAAAAACAGGCAGTCTCATTGCTTCTTATCAGCCGCTCAGTTGTAATTGAAAGTGCCGCAAATTTCCAGGAAGTTACTGATGTGGACATTAGGATCTTTAGTTGCATTCCATCCAAACTGAACTGATTGCTGAATCATCTGGATACATGTTTTGATGTCACAAATATTTGCTTGTAATGGAGGAAGTACAATACATAAAATGAAGCCGTCAACCACCATAATAGTTATGTCTCGAATGGGAATTGGTGGTGCTACTTCCAAAGGTTCAGGTTCCATGTTGATCAGTGCTTCTTGGCCTTCTCGCCTTTCCCTTCTCAACTATCTGATGGTTCTTTCAATTTCTGGGTCAAGCAGATGAATTTCAAAGCTTCTGATTCTTCTCATGTAGTGTTTGAGAACCTGAAACACAAGAAACCAAAACAATAAGTAAAAAGAAATTAGATACAAGTAACGGTATCCAACCCAAAAATTAATAGTGAAGATAAATAAGTCCCCGACAACGGTGCCAAAAACTTGGCCGGCGTAATCACACACGTATAACGCAAGCACACGTATAGTTCAAATAGTATAAAAGTATCGATCCCACGAGGACTTAATACCTAAGCTATTAATTTATGAAGCAAAATTTTTACAAGTATCTAATAGATTGGTTGTTGATTGGATGGTGACTTTAAACTAAAGACGAATAAATAAAATAGTGCGAAAGTAAATTAAGGGAAATTCAATATTAAGAAACTATCTAGGGTTGTGATTCCTTCCAATATCTTTTAAAGATGAAGTGGTTATCTCATGTTTGTGTAATATATTGGTTTACTAACCTCGAATACGAAATTATGCAAAAGCCTATATTGATTGTCAGCTGCAAATACCCAGTGTAACCCAATTAAACACATGTCTATGTCAACCAAGTTACCTTAATTCATTAAGATTAAGTTCCAATTGTGGCTACCCCCGCCCGACAGGTCTATGTCTATCCTGTAAGGAAATCTATTAAAAGGGTTATCTATTCTCAAGGAAGATCGTGGGTGTAGGCACTACATTTTTGCATAGAGCCCGATGACGAGCCTCGTACAGAGGCACTACATGATAAGTTGCGGAAGTCGCGGGAAATGGACGTCTGAAGGGAAAATTCCAAAATAAATACCTTGACAGATTTGATTCGTTTGCTTAGCCTCGGGTTCGCTCGATGGACCTCTGTTTTAAAATATATCCTCAACCCAAAACCCCCTGCAAACCACACCAAGCCACACACCCAAGCCCACACACCACCAACCCACACGTCCAAGCCCACCAAAGAGCCAATCTACACGCCCAAAGGCCATCAAATCCCATCCAAAAAATATCCAACACATTAAACACATGTTAAAATCCAAAAAAATCACCTTCCTAAATCACATGCCTAAATTATATAAATCAAATCAAATCTCCTAAATCCTTTTCCTAAACTAAATAAATCACCTCCCTAAATTGAATAGATCTTTTCTTTATAACACACTAATTGAAGATACCCCCCATGATTGCATGATTTCTTTCCTTACCATGCAAGGAAAACCCTAGCCCACTCCTATAAAAAGAGACATTCACGCCCAAACACAAAAGGAATAGCCCTCTATTGCTGTGAAACACATTCCCCAAATAAGACCTAATTGCCGTGAAATACAGTCCCCAAATAAGCCTTCCATTGCCGTGAAAAATAGTCCCCAAATCCGCCTTCATTGCTGTAAAACACAGTCCCCAAATCAGCCCTCCATTACCGCAAACACAATCCTCAAATCAGCCTTGAATTACCGAAAATACAACAAGAAATAACCCCTGCTTCACCGCAAAACACAACCCCAAATCAGTCCCTATATTACTGAAAATACAACAAGAAACAACCCCAAAAATCCCACTGCACTACCGCAAAACAGCCCCCAAAAATCCCCATAGATTACCGTAAATTACAGCCCCTCAACACACCCAGACCACCGCAAAAATAGTAACCCCAAACAACAGCAAAAATAGCAAAACCAGTAGCCCAAAACAGCGAGGCGATGAAGGAAAACATTGAACCAGTGAACCGGAGGAGTTAGTGTGGGAACACAGAAACTGGGCGACGCATGTAGTTCTGGGATCGCGGCCCGGTTGGGAGTACGGAGTAGCCCGCGGGGGACTACACCGGAGAATAATGGAGTCGCCCCCCGGTGTGAATCGGGACAAAGATTTAAGGCCGCACTCAACCCTCGCAAGGGAAGACCTCAAACCTGTTGGGTTCAGAATGGTCCCTTACTTATGCCACTTGTAATGATGTGGTTTGTGCAATAATTTAATCGAATCTAGCAATATACATTCTTAAGGGTATTCTATTTCTCATGCATAAATCAAAAGTTCATTTAAGTTCACATGTAACACATTTTCATATTTGCATACAACCTATTTGCATATAATATATGTCTCAATTTGCATACAACCTATTTGCACATAATCTATGTCCCAATTTGCATGCATAAAGGTAAGTTAATATGCAGCAAGCATACAACTTCATGAACATGTTGAATAGGTGAATGCAGAAGCATAAGTAGATAAATTTCGTGTAAACTTGCATCATGGAAACAAACATGTGATCTTGTAAACACAATAAATGACTAATAACATAATGCATATAAAAATAAAGACAACAATATCGAATTTTGTATACCCGATTGAACACATCTTACATTCAACCGAATATACATCATCCGGCGCGACGAAACATCGTGGTAAAGGATTTTAACCCCTCGAAATTATTGTTTACGAAACTCAATAAACAATAAAAATATGAATGAAAATGGATGTGAAAAATACCCTCAGGTCTAACATTTTATGTCGACTTTCGGAAGCGCGTTACAAGTCCGTCGGAAGGGCTATCACTCCGTAACTTTTCTGGTTCACTGGTCTACATCTTTCTTCGTTGTTTCGCTGCTCAAGCTACTGTTTTGACTCAAGGGGCTTGTGGCTTATTTCTTTTGTTTTGTATATGCGTGAATCAGAGTGAGCTGCCGTGAGGTCTCAGGAGTTAAGCTAGGGTGGCTTTGGTTTGTATATAGAGAGGGGAAAGAATTAGGGTTTGCATGGTTTTTTGAATAAGGAAACAAATCAAGTTAATAGGGATGGATTTAATTAGTTTATTTAGGGAAAGAATAATTATATTTTTGGTGGGGAATTCTTAAATTAGGGAGTGATTTATTTAATTTGTTATGTATTTTTTTAGATTAGGAATTTAATTTATTTAATTCAGGAATTAATTTAATTTGATTTTAATTTAATTTTTTTTTAATTTGTTTTAATTTAATTAATTTAATTTGTGACATGTTTTAATTATTTCTTGGATTGGGCTTGGTGTGAGATGGGCTTGGTGTGTGTCTTATGGGGTTTGGGCTAAGGGTGTGTTTTAAAGCGGAGGTCCAACAAGTGAGCCTGGAGCTAAACAAGCGAATAAAATTTAACGAAATATCGATTCCCTTTCGACGACCGTTTCCCGCAACTTCCTCGACTAAAAAGGTAGTGTCTCCAAATGAGACTCATCATAGGGACTCACATGCAAAAATGCAGTGCCTACAGTCACCCCACTTTGATGGGACTTGTGCAGTGTGTGACCACGACAATCCTATCAAAGTTATGCATGCATTTTTTTTACTTACCTGGCTCGCCAGCTGTTGCTTAACTTACTTGTTATCCTGAGATGCTTTGACCTTTGGGCTTTGTTCCCGAATTGCGTTGAGAGAGAGCTTTATTCCTCTGGGCTTTATTCCCGAACTATTTTGAAAGTGGGCTTTATTCCTCTAGGCTTTGTTCCCAAACTGTGTAGAGATATGGCTTTATTCCCCTAGGCCTTGTTCCCGAACTGCTTTGAAAGTGGGCTTTATTCCCCTAGGCTTTGTTCCCGAACCATGTTAAGATAGGGCTTTATTCCTCTAGGCTTTGTTCCCGAACTGTGTTAAGAGAGGGTTTTATTCCTCTGGGCTATATTCCCGAACTGTGCTGAGAGAGGGCTTTATTCCTCTAGGATGTATTTCCATACTGTGTCAAGATAAGGCTTTATTCCCTTGGGCCTTGTTCCCGAACTGTGTTAAGATAGAGCTTTATTCCCCTGTTCTGTATTCCCAAACTGCTTTGAAAGTGGGCTTTATTCCACTGGGCCTTGTTCCCGAACTGCTTTGAAAGTGGGCTTTATTCCCCTAGGCTTTGTTCCCGAGCTATGTTAAGATAGAGCTTTATTCCCTTGGGCCTTGTTCCCGAACTGCTTTAAGATAAAGCTTTATTCCCCTGGGCTGTATTCCCGAACTGTGTCAAGATAGAGCTTTATTCCTCTAGGCCTTGTTCCCGAACTGCTTTGAAAGTGGGCTTTATTCCCCTAGGCTTTGTTAAGATAGAGCTTTATTCCCTTGGGCCTTGTTCCCGAACTGTGTTAAGATATAGCTTTATTCCCCTGGGCTGTATTCCCGAACTGTGTCAAAATAGGGCTTTATTCCCCTAACTGTGCTGAATGTGGGCTTTGTTCCTGATTTTGTTGAATGTGGTTTTATCCCCGAACTGTATTGAATGTGGGCTTTGGTCCCGAACTGAGCTGACTGTGGGCCCCCCAGATTGATGCTGATGTGGGTCTTGCCCTCAAACTGATGTTGATGCTAATATGGGCCTCGCCCCCAGAGTGCCATACCCAAAACTCAAACTCAAATGGGCCTCAACCCTGGGATTATTACCCGAATCCGATACTGTTCTCTTCACCGTTTCTGATTAGCTTGTTCTTTGCCGCTTTCTCTTTTCTTATTCAAAACCTGCGAATACAAAACAAACACAAAATGAATGCCAAAATGTGTTACGTGTATGCATGCATGCATGAGTGTGCTCCATTTTGGAGCGCCATTTTCGGCATTTGCTATGTGTGCTCCATTTTGGAGTGCCATTTTCGGCATTTGTTGTGTGTGCTCCATTTTGGAGCGCCATTTTCGGCATCTGTTGTGTGTGCTTCATTTTGGAGCGCCATTTTCGGCATCTGTTGTGCGTGCTCCATTTTGGAGTGCCATTTTCGGCATCTGTTGTGTGTGCTCCATTTCGGAGCTCCATTTTCGGCCTCTAATGTGGTAGCGGTCCATTTTTGAACCGTTACTTGATGAGGTGGTCTTTGCCGCTACAATCCTGCGAATACAAAACAAAAATTGTTTGTATATGATATGTATGCATGTATGTATGGATGCATGATGCTGATTGGGCCTCGCCCCCAAACCGATACCGATGTGGGCATCGTCCCTAAACTGACACTGATGTGGGCCTCGCCTCCCAAACTGATGCGGATGTAGGCCTCGCCCCTGAACTGATACTGATGTGGGCCTCAACCCTCGAGACTCATCCCCAAACTGATACTGATGTGGGCCTCGGCCCTAGACTGATACTGCTGATATGGGCCTCGCCCCCAGACTGATACTGATATGGGCCTCGCCCCCAGACTGATACTGATATGGGCCTCGCCCCCAGACTGATACTGATATGAGCCTCGCCCCACACTGATACTGATGTGGGCCTCGCCCCCAGACTGATACTGCTGATTGGGCCTCGCCCCCAGACTAATACTGATATTGGCCTCGCCCCCAGACTGATACTGATATGGGCCTCGCCCCTGTGATTCATTCCTGAAGACTGCTGACATTGTACTGTTGCTGCTTCTGGTTGGCTTGCATTTGACGCTTTCTATTTTTCTCCTTTGAAACCTTTTATTACAAAACAAAACAGACACAAAAGGATGCAAATATGTTACGTGTATGCATGCATGCATGATTGAGATTCCTGTCCCGTTGGGTTAGGTCTTCTGCCGGTACTCTTGGTGGCTGCTCGGTCTTTTGACAAGTCTGCCATCTTCCCTAACCAAAGGGTATCTATGATGGCTTTTAGACCAAAGGGGGTTAACATGGTGCATGTATGCATGAGTGCATGTATGCATGAGGTGCATGTGATGCATTGAGATGCATACGATACACAGAAATATATCAACTCATTAAAATTTTCACACAAAATCGGCCCATCATCATTTTAGAAGCTTTTGGGCTAACTGTCATAGGAGTGAACTCGTCCTAGTTTAAATGGCCCAACAAGTTCACATCTCATGGCAAGAAGTCCAACCGTATCCAAATGATAATGTTCCTAAACACAAACATATAATGGCCCATTGGCGTTTTAGAAGCTTTTGGCCCAATCATCATAAGTTATGTTCTTGTCCCAGTTTAAATGGCCTAACAAGCCTATACCTCATGACAAAAGGTCCGAATGGATCCAAACGACCATGTTCCCAAACACAAGCACAAGTAGATAATTCTTATTAGTTCTACGACTAAGGTTCACATGCGGGTTTATGGTGGTGTGGACAAAGGCTCTCGCTGACGAAGGATTACCCACAACTAGGTCTCCCCACTCAAGGGTTCGAGCGACCAATTGAGCGCACCTTTTTATACCTTAAGGTACGTGCCAACTAGTTATGGTGTGTGACTGCCTGTCAATGGATTTCCCGTTGTAGATTCCCCAGAGGGAGGGTGGAGCGAGGCTCTCTTAAGAACCCAAGCCTCTTAGGCTCTTATCGCTGGTGTCAGGAATAAACAACGAGTCCTCCAAATTAGTCCATCACAGTAGGCTACGAGTAGATGATTATCTAGGTGCCTTCACATCTTTTCCTTATAGAAAGGTAGTGAGTGAAGGAAGACACCAACCATTACCTAGCCTTAAAAGTGCCTTTTATTAAACCCATTTCAACCCACTATAGGAACGGTTAACTTAAAGCACAAATCATAATATTACAAACATTATTTCAGGGATGATTCTCTATCCCCATTGGAGTCGCCAGACTTTGGGAACACAGAAACTGGGCGACGTATGATGTTCCGGGCTTGCGGCCCGGTTGGGAGTACGGAGTAGCCCGCGGGGACTACACCGGAGAATAATGGAGTCGCCACCCGTGTGAACCGAGACAAGATTTAAGGCTGCACTCACCCCTCGCAAGGGAAGACCTCAAACCTGTTGGGTTCGGAATGGTCCCTTACTTATGCCACTTGTAATGATGTGATTTATGCAATAATTTAATCGAATCTAGCAACATACATTCTTAAGGGTATTCTATTTCTCATGCATAAATCAAAATTTCATCTAAGTTCACATGTAACACATTTTCATATTTGCATACAACTATTTGCATATAATTTATGTCTCAATTTGAATACAACCTATTTGTAATAATCTATGTCCCAATTTACATGCATAAAGGTAAGTTAATATGCGACAAGCATACAACTTCATGAACATGTTGAATAGGTGAATGCAGAAGCATAAGTAGATAACTTCTGTGTAAACATGCATCATGGAAACGAACATGTGATCTTGTAAACACAATAAATGACTAACTGCGAGAACATGAACAATCAAAAAGGTAAATGACAAAACGAGTAACCATGCATGAGATGTGATGGAAGAGGGCTTGTTTACCGTGGGCATTCGTGCGACGTTCGTATCCGCGTTCGAACGGTAAATAGAAGGTTCGCGTTCGAGTAGCATTTGTAAACGCGTTCGAACGAACTGAGACAGAAAACATGCTTTCGTGCGGTGTTCTAAAATGCGTTCGAACAGGGTTACAGCAGTGACCTCTAAAATGCAGTAAACAACATGACAAATACATGAACGGATGAATAGATGACACCTAATGAATAATAACGGGCTAAAAGGCGCGGCAAAGCATCGTGGTAAATGATTTTAACCCCTCGACATGGAGGACCTTTAATCCAACTTACTAAGCCCATGCGCTAATAACACAATGCATATAAAAATAAAGACAACAATATCAGACTTTGTATACCCGACTGAACACATCTTACATTCAACCGATATACATCATCTGGCGCGGCGAAGCATCGTGGTAAATGATTTTAACCCCTCGACATAGAGGACCTTTAATCCAACTTACTAAGCCCATGCGCTAATGACATAATGCATATAAAATAAAGACAACAATATCAGACTTTGTATACCTGATTGAACACATCTACATCCAACCGAATAAACGTCATCCGGTACGGCGAAGCATCATGGTAAAGGATTTTAACCTCTCGAAATGGAGGACCTTTAATCCGACTTACTAAGCCCATGCGCTAATAACATAATTCATATAAAAATAAAGATAGCAATATCGAACTTCGTATACCCGATTGAACACACCTTACATCTAATCGAATATACATCATCCGGCGCGGCGAAGCATCGTGGCAAAGGATTTT
This sequence comes from Zanthoxylum bungeanum, assembly GCA_019454045.1. Taxonomy (NCBI): domain Eukaryota; kingdom Viridiplantae; phylum Streptophyta; class Magnoliopsida; order Sapindales; family Rutaceae; genus Zanthoxylum; species Zanthoxylum bungeanum. The sequence goes on along the minus strand of SKCR01014332.1, from coordinate 79,123 downwards.
AATCCCTCAACATAGAGAACCTTTGATCCAACTTACTAAGCCCATGCGCTTTATCACATTATTACACAAACAAATGACATGCAGAAATCAAATAGCGAATAATAAATGAATCAAAACAACATAAAACAAATATGCGCCGTTTACTCAAGTGGTACGTGGAGTTGTATCCCGAGTACAGATCATACTACCGTCCATTCGGAATCGGCTATGAAATTTATGTCTGGGTTTCCATCCTATATACCACAAGAGGCGACACATTTTCCGTTTTATTCAAAGGCCACAACATACATCATTTCACAATACATGCATTTTCTATCTATTCAAGGGCCACAACATGCATCACTCCAAAATAATCATGCAAACGAAACTCAGTAAACAATAAAAATATAAATGAAAATTGATGTGCAAAATACCCTCAGGTCTAACCTTTTATGACGACTTTCGGAAGCGCGTTACAAGTCCGTCGGAAGGGCTATCACTCTGTAACTTTTCTGGTTCACTGGTCTATGTCTTTCTTCGCGTGTTTCGATGCTCAAACTACTGTTTTGACTCCGTTTTGCTGCTGTTTTGCTGCTTTTTTGTCACTATTTTTAATGTTTAAGGCTACTGTTTTATAGGTTATTTGGACTGGTTTGGGGGCCGTTTTTATGTGAGATTATGGGGACTGTTTTGAGAAGTTTGGGGACTGTTTTCGTACTATTTTTGGACTGGTTTGGTTACTGGTTTCGGAATCGGTGAGGGGCTGGTTATATTGATTTGTTCGGCAGTGGCTAGCTGTGAAGAGTGGAGTTGAGGGCTGTGGAGCGTGAGGCAGATTTGTGAATGGCTTTGGGCGTGATGAGGGCAAGGGCACTGTTGCGTGGTTGATGGCTACGGTGGCTGTGGGTATGAGTGAATTGGTGCGTGAAGATGTGATTGGCGTGAGGCTGTGTGAGGGCGATGTGGGATGTGACGTGTTTGTGAACTGTTTAGGCAGTGAGGTGAAGCGGTGAGGACATGGGCGTGTGGCGTGGGATGGTTTCGTGAGTGGAGTTGCTCTTTGGGGATAGTGGCGTGGGTTGTGAGGCTAGTGGCGTTTGAAGGTAATAGGCGTGAGGGCAATGGGCTTGTGGCTTATTTCTTTTGTTTTGTATATGCGTGAATCAGAGTGAGCTGCCGTGAGGTCTCAGGAGTAAGCTAGGGTGGCTTTGGTTTGTTTATATAGAGAGAGGGAAATAATTAGGGTTTGCATGTTTTTTTTGAATAAGGAAACAAATCAAGTTAATAAGGGAGGGATTTAATTAGTTTATTTAGGGAAAGAATAATTATATTTTTGTGTGGGAATTTCTTAAATTAAGGGAGTGATTTATTTAATTTGGTATGTAATTTTTTTAGATTAGGAATTTAATTTAGGAATTAATTTAATTTGATTTTAATTTCATTTCATTTAATTTAATTTCAATTTAATTTGTTTTAATTTAATTTAATTTAATTTGTGATATGTTTTAATTATTTCTTGAATGGGCTTGGTGTGAGATGGGCTTGGTGTGTGTCTTATGGGGTTTGGGCTAAGGGTGTGTTTTAAAAGCGGATGTCCAACAAGTGAGCCTGGAGCTAAACAAGCGAATAAAATTTAACGAAATATTGATTCCCTTCCGACGACCGTTTCCTGCAACTTCCTCGACTAAAAGGTAGTGTCTCCAAATGAGACTCATCATAGGGACTCACATGCAAAAATACAGTGCCTACAGTCGTTAAGCATTAACCCTTCCGACGGCTGCGTAACGCACTTCCAAGAGGCGACTTAAAAGGTAAGACTTGAGGGCACCCTTTTATTTACTCTCGTTTATCTTTTTCAATTATTTATTAGTATCTATTCACATTCATATTGTTGGTCCATTTATGTGATTGTTGATTGGATGAATGATTTTGTGCTATCTCTCGCGGTATATCGGATGGAAACCCATACGTAAATTCAGTAGCCGAATCCGAATAGACGGTAGTGCGGTCTGCACTTGGGATACAACTCCCCGTATTGCTTGAGAAACACACATATTTTGTTTTGTCTAATCTTGTGTTCGCCTATTATTCATTATTTCACCATTTATTTTTCGCATGCTATTTATTTATGCAATGATAATGTAATGCACATGGACAAATCACATTGGATTAAAGGTCCCCCGTTTGAGGGATGAAAAGTCTAAGGGTTACCTTTACCACGATGCTTTTGTCGCGCCCGACATAATATGTTGGGTTGAACGTGAGATATGTTCAATCGGGCATTCGAGGTCATAGATGTTGGCCTTGGTCGCATCTTTTTCCTTTTATTCTTGTTATTCACTTTTTGTGTCGCATCACTTCACGTTTATTTTCATGCATAATCCCTCTTTGGTTATTTCTTTCACGTTAGGAATTTAATTATACCTCTTCAATGATTATGCTTAGACAGTTATTATTTATTTATATTTCCGTATTTATCTATTTAATATGTTCATGAGATTGCGTGCTTGCCTTTATTTCGTTTACTCATATGTATGCAAACTTAGATATAGGTTATTCTTATATGTGTATGTTGTGCAGACTTGGTTATATTATCGCATGAATCCGTTCATTACAAGTGACATAAGTAAGGGACCATTCCGAACCCAACGGTTTGAGGTCTTCCCTTGCGTGGGGTGAGTGATGTTGGAGTTTGCTAAGGTTCCAAGGATCAATAAACAAGCATGAAACATAAGTGAATACAACGAAGGAGTTGCGGAATACTCACATCGAGCGGTTGAGCGACGCGAGAGGCAACAAAAATTCGCTTTTCTGCCCACTGGACTGCTCGGCAGTTTCTATTTTGGCCTCCTCCATTTCGGCTTCAAGCTTCAAGAATCAAGCTCCAAGCTTCATCAAATGATTCCCGGCTCATGGGTGGACTTCCCTATCACCTTCGCATGACTTTGTAGTGTGCTAGAACTCCCGATTTTTCCACAAAATTACAACTTTTGCTTCCATTTTCTTCCTCCATTTTCACGGCAGTTCACTGCCAAGAACAGAAGAACATTCAGCCCTAGTGGCGTGAGAGATGAAGAGAGAATTGGAGGAGAGAGAGAGATAAAATGTGTTAATTAAAATTGGTAATTGATTTCTGAAATCAAATACACAATTTTGGTTCCAAAAGTCAAATACACAAATGCCAACCATACACATCACTCAATCACATCAATCACAAGTTCTCAAGTCACATCACTCAAAGTGACAAGTGATTTGATGCTTGATGTGACTAATGATTTGACGATTGATTTGACTTGCGTGCCGCACTCGAATTCGAAATGTGAATGCGCTCGCAAATAATCCAGGGCTCGGGTTCGCTAATTCCAAATTAACAAATTTTCCGTTGCGACGTAATTAAATGATTATGCCTAGCGAAATCACTATTCACGTCGCTAATGAATTAATTCTAAATTAACTCGTTCGCCCGAATTAAAATATAATTTTAATTCCACGTCAAAATCTAATTTTGTTTAATATATCGAATATATTAATTTATCGATTAATTCCAAATTAATCGTTATCTCTCTTTAAATGATAATTTATCCCAGATAAAATATCTCCGCAATTAATCCCAGATTAATTTTCTCTCTCATCTTATTAATCCAAGATTAATTAAAAGTGTGAGTCATACGTCATCGGTGAATCTTTGGGAAGCGACCCATGAGATCCCCGGATATGTTGGCAGTAAATACGGTCGTCGGACTATCCGAACATGTAAATACCTCGTACTACGTTTATACCGATTTACAAGACAAGGTTGGCTTCTAGCAAAGCGCCATGCCTACCCAATTCTCCAGAAATATCCTTACAGGAATTAAGGATATATATCAGGCGTAGTATACGTGGTATTGCGTATTTCGATCCAGCATCGGATGATCACATGCAAGGCCTTGGGATGGTACAGTGTCTGCCCTGTACGAAACATATATAGGATTACGAGCAACTAGTCTCTTTATTATCGGATAATCATGACCAATTCATATTATCCTGACGGTTGCAACCTTTTTAGAGAACCAGTTCTGTATCCCTGCGCGATCATCAACTCCATATGACTGGAGTGACACTTCCGTCTTGACATCACACCCAACACACTGCGATTCTCAATATACCCATCATAGACGTACACAGAACCTGTTAAAGCCCTGGATGACCGTAACCAAAGTATATTGATTGTCGCAAGTATTAGTGGTGCAAGTCTCAGCCTCTCAGGTTAAGACCAAATACACCTACCCTGATTTCGGACTTCCATAGACACATAGTCATACTACCAATGGAATTTCGAGGGGGTCTATCCAGAGCGAAGCTGTTTCCCGTACCATCAGTAAAACACAACCTCTTATTACACTTGCATGAGTATCCTATACCCAAATATATCAGAAATATGTCGTTGTGCCCTCACAACGCGCACAAGTGTAATACTAGTCTTTTACGCATTCATCGATGTCCAATCTCGATAATGCTCTGACTCGGGATATTTAATGATTTATCCTTCGTGGTTTGATACTGTCTCATATCATTCTCAATCCAGGAACAAATCATAAGGACCTCCTATCATTTATACATCTAGGTGATCTAATCACAAATGATTAGAGTGCAATCTCATTTTTCACATAGTTAATTTATACAACAACACCATGATCTGTACAAATAGTGACACTATGGGTCATAATTGTCCAACAATCTCCCACTTGGCTATAGCCAGTCACTCGAGTGTGTCTTACACACGAACTATGTACGGTTGGCTCAAACTGTTGAGAAATGCTTTCGTCAGCAGATTTGTATGATTATCGTCTGATGCGATTTATTCAATCATCACATCGCCACGATGTATGATCCGAACGAATCAGATGAATAGTCGAAGTATGTATATGGATCGTTGATGAGACCATTAATTCTTTAGCCATGCGCTGACGCCTAGCTCATCTGCTAACAGAACTATATCTAATCTAATTAGATTTGTTATCGACCCAGAAGGCTTCTATTGCTGCCTCAGCCGCACCAATAACCCGCATTTGTTGTTTATTTGGTAACAGTATCTTGCTTTGAAGATTTCCAACCCACTGTTCTGTTTTTCATTCAAACTTTGTAGTACCGTTTGCGACTTGTAGTCGTCTTTATCGGTTAGGGAACTTGCAATAGTGATCCCATTCACTTCAAGTTCTCCATCTCCATAATATAAGACAACATCCTTAGTTCTCTAAGATACTAACGGATGTTCTTAACATCAATCCAGTGACTATCACATGGATTGGCCCGATTGTGAATCCATATGCTCAAAGTATATGAGACAGTAGGTCGCGTACATTTTTCAATGTACGAGTTTTCGGATAGTATTTATGAAAGGCAAGCTTTCACCGATGTTTTTATGGGAATATCATTTCCAAGAAATGACATATTATCATTATTTTATAGGACAGCGACTGTCAGTGCGCTCCCATTAACCCTCATATATACACAAGAATCATTTTCTTTTTGAATTAAATCATAAAAAATTATGATTACATCAAAACGATAATTCCAAGAACCTATGCTTGCTTCAATCCAAACATGGATCGAATAACCCGCAAACCTTGTTTGCTAGTTTTGGTATGACAAAACCAACAGGATGTTGTAAACATCCTCCGAAAGGTTCCTTTTCAGGAAAGCGATTTTCCCGTAAAGCTGTCATATTTCATAAATGAAACATGCAGCGTTAGCAAGCATTATCCAAATGGATTTACCGTGGCAACGGGTAATATGTTGAATCGTAGTCAACACAATGTTGATAACGATATCTTTCCGTTAAAATCCTAGATTTATACGTTGGTATGTTGCCTTCCATGTATGTCTTCCTCGAAGACTAATATAGTACCTATAGGCACAATGCCTTGCGTTACATCAACTAGTATCCAACTTGTTGATATACATGGAATCCATTACGGATTCATGACACTTTGTCATAACTGGGAGTCGATACCTTGTATCACTTCCTCATACGTAGTCAGTTGGTATACCTCAATAAGATAGACATCTTTATGAGGTGAGATCAGAAACCCATACCCCAGGTTGTTTTCTGACTCTCTCCGACATACGCGGTTCTTGTGTATACGAAGATTATGGTATAGTTTCATCCTTGATGAACTATATGTGTTCCATTAGGATTCGGTACGTGGAATAGTATTACTCCGATTTTCATCGAGTTTTACTATCCTCTCACTTACCATTACATATCGGTATTCCTCTTAGGAAAACCGCATGGTGAGGAACAATCTAATTGTTCTCTTGTGAGTTGTATAAGTACAATACTTTGGTATCCCTAGGATAACCTACAATTGGCACTTATCCCATTTGGGTTCTAGTTTGGTATCATCCAAACATATGCCTAGCATACCCAAATTATCAGGAATGTGAAAACCGGTTTCTTTCCCGTTTATATCTAATATGATATCTGTCAAACAGATTATATGGAACCTTATTCAAAATAAGTTCTGCACTGTTTAAATGTTTATCGGTCGAAGGAAATGGTAGCTCAAAGCGACTCATGATTAACCTTATCATGTCCAACAAAATTCGGTTACTCTGTTCGGACACACCGTCAGGATGATGTGTTCCTAGAGGAGTCCTCTTTGAAAGAACACTATATTCTTTCAAGTATATAAGAAATTTATTGCTTAAGTATTTTCCATTACGGTCTTACTGTGACGGTTTAATACTTTAGCCGATCTGTTCGTCTATTTCGTGTCGAAAACTGTAAAAGTTTCCGATTTATGTTTCAAAAGAAACAGATAATCGTAACGGGATGCCACATCCGTAAAGGTCACGAAATATTCATATCCACTTCTAGCCTAGCTAGACATGGGCCCACTTGCTTCACTATGAACAAGGGCTTACAGATCGGTGGCATTTACACTTTTACCAAGTAAATAGTATTTTAGGCATTTTGCCCAATAAACTAGATTCGTAGACTTTATTTGAATAGAATCAAATAGTCCTAGTACCCATTCTTCAAAAGTGTGGATATACGAGTCTTGTTCATTGTGTCCCAGACAACAATGCCACGAATTAGTTTCTTCTGATCAAATCAGTTTGAACTATTTATTTGTCACGTTATACGTTCGAGATTTATTTATATTCAAAATATAAATTATGTTATTCACATCTAATGTATTTATCTCAATATCATCTTTATATAATAAAACACTTTAGTGTTCTAGAATATAAAGGTTCACCCGCAGCGGGTTAAACACTGATATAGAGATAATGTATCTAGTCAAACTAGTTACATTATAAAAGTTTCCAAATTTAGGTATAAACCCGAAGGTAGTTCCTAAACTTAGGTTTCTGCGGTTAAAACAGCGACTTTCATCCCGTTTCTGATTCGTAGATAAATCTCTATTGAAGTCAGTATCCTGTTCAAAACAGATTCTGAACATCAATACATATATATTTTATGTACCACACAAAGTATTTAAAATCCAATTTTAATACTAGTAGTGAACATAATCTTGACAAACTTATTTGAAGTCAGAGCCTTGCCCGTTCTTCAATTCCTTCATGTCTGCTTTGTCCAAACGGCAGTCACACTTCCGCGATCCCGTTTGCCACATTTAGGCAGACATTTTGGGATATGTCATTTATCTTCCCAGAAGATTATAATGATTTTGCCTTTGCCCTTTTCCACACTCCAGAAGACTTTGGCCAAGCCTTGGCCTTCTAGAATATCGAAGTAAGGTGCGCCTTACGCTACTTGCCTTATTGCAAAGTTTGACTTTGTCTCCTTGAGAATAGTCATTAACTCTCCAATAATTTACTATTGCAATATTAGTACTTCTAAAATCTAAGTATAGATTTATGAAGATCCTTCAATTTCATTATCATACTTTAAGGATCTAACCCTTAGTTCTGACAAGGAAATTAAGGAGTCTACTGTGACAAGCTTAATGGATTAAGCACTAAAGTTATCATTACATGAATCTTCCAAAGATCATGCTCTACTGTTTGCTTAACTCCGGGCTTAGGCATAATATGTTATTTTATCAAATAAAGTAACTTATTATTTTCCAGGACCATCCTGAAATAATATCCCAATTGAAAATTAAACCATTTAAACACATTTTCCCTAGGATTATGTTTTAAATGTCAATCTTTCAATTTTATCTTGATTTTAATAGTCCAACTATTTAATCAACGATTTCGGTACTATTTATTATAATGATACAATAGTCCAACTATTTAATCAACTATAATTTAATAGATTAAAATCAATTATATTGATTACTATAATCCAATTATAAAATCAACTATAAATGAATAGTTTGAATATAGTCCAACTATTTGTAAAACAACAATTTAAATATTAGTCCAACTAACATTTAATTTATATGACGAATGATATTTGTGATTGAGCGCGTATGGCAAGTAATTAAACGAGTATTGCAAATTCAATTCTTGCCTCCCACTATTTTTCGGCGAGCCTCTAACCCTCTTTCGAGTACTCGGGAAACCGTGTTTCCTAGTGGGCTGGGATCCCGTTAAATATCATACAATCTTGATTTTGGCCAAAAAATTGTATGATAATTAACTAGGTAGATCTCTAAGATCAATTGGATCTAATCCAATTCCTAGATCCAGTAGGGGGACATCCAAGTCCGAAACATATATCTTATATATGCCAATACATCCAATGTATTACCTAACCTTTTTCCTCTGAATCAACTAAGCCTTGGCTTTGGCACAACAAACTTAGTGATCCCAGTCAAGCGCGACCCATTGACCATGGAAAGCTTCGTAATCAATGTCGATGGACAAGAAGTGGTCTTGACTTTGGCCAACAAACCACAACTTGGACAAGACAACAATATGGAACAAAGCTCTCGTGATTCAAACACATCCTCGATGGACAAAGGCCTTGACTTTGGCCAACAGCCAATGCCAGTCTCAGATCTTGAGTGACAATCACTCAATGGAAGGAAAATCGCTTAATATTTTGCAAGGGTTTTTCGAGTGCAAATTGGCAACCAATTTATTATCTTTGTTAAGGTCTCATCATCATACACCCTTAAACATGCATTCTAAACACATAATAAAGCGCATATGAATAAAATAATAATGATATGCGGATGGATACTTTACACTTTGATCCTAGATCAAATCTCTCCATTTCTCTCTCCCGCTAGCACAAATATTCTTCTACCCGTTACACTACACTTCTAAAGAAACCTTATTTACATTGAGGGGAATAGGTGAGAAGAGAATAAAAAGAATATGGAGGTAATAAGGCTGGACACGCAGGTCCAATTTAATAAATCAAATTTATTACAAAAATTTCTAAAATTGTCCCACCCATCTAATATCCATCTGATATACATTATTCATGCATCGTAACCATGTATTCACACAAGCATGTTATCAATCAATCTAATCAAATTAATTAATCTGATAATTAGTGATCATCCAATGTTCAAACAACGATTTGATTTTGTTCGAGTCAAACTCGTTTTGCGAATAAGTACTCAAAGTACGAATTCTCGAATTAAATTAAACTACATAATTAAATCCAATTCAATTTGTATTTAATACTAATTCAATATATAATTCCAAATTAAAGACTACACTTTATTAACGAACCTTTAACGACTTAAATTCCAATTTAATCGTTACGGTCTCAAAGCCCGATTAACGTCCAACGTCAATTTAATTAAAGTCCAACGGGCTTTTAATTAATTTCTTTAAGGCGTGCACTTTTGATCAACTCGGGTCGAACCCAATAACCAAAGTCCAATCCGGGAGTTACCCCATATGCTCATAAATCAATTTAGGCGCATTAGGCCCAATTAAACTTTAAAGGTCCATTAGTCGCATTTGGGCTTTATGGAAGCGGTTTTGGGCCTAATTGGATCCAACCAATTTTGCCTAAACCCAACTTAGTACAACCAAGCCCAATAAGCCCAATTACAACACAATAGCCCAATCTAATTTATGGCCCAATTAAATTAAATTACCAAATTCCAAATTCCCAATTTAATTACATAAAGTGTATTACATAATTAATTACCCAATTAAAATTTCTAAATCATCAATTAGCACTAATTAATCATGCCATTAACATTAAAACATGTCCATAATATTTTAACAAAAATCAAACCCAATTACATGCTTTACTATTCTCGGCAATTGGGGAATTATGTGTCTGATTCGGTTTCAATCCAATTAATTCCACAATCGACATTAAATCAACATCCAATTGATCCAACTCATCCAATGAATCAAAAAATCAAAAATCACCAAGAATTAGGGCTCTACACCATTCGGCCAACATAAGCAATTTAGGGAAAAATGTTCCAAACATTTTTCAACAAATTGATCCAATCAATCTTCAATAAAAACATATTTAAGCATACTAATTCACCAAATTTCATTAAAACATGCTCAAATACAATTTACCCAAATTTTAAGCCTTAAATCAATTTCATGCTTTTCCTTGCTCATGATACCATGTTGGAGTTTGCTAAGGTCCAAAGGATCAATAAACAAGCATGAAACATAAGTGAATACAAAGAGGGAGTTGCGGAATACTCACATCGAGCGGTTGAGCGACGTGAGAGGCAATAAAAATTTCTCTTTTCTGCCCACTGGACTGCTCGACAGTTTCTGTTTTGGCCTCCTCCATTTCAGCTTCAAGCTTCAAGAATCAAGCTCCAAGCTTCGTCAAATGATTCCCGGCTCATGGGTGGACTTCCCTATCACCTTCGCATGACTTCGTAGTGTGCTAGCAGTCCCGATTTTGCCACAAAATCGCAACTTTTGCTTCCCTTTTCTTCCTCCATTTTCACGGCAGTTCACTGCCAAGACAGAAGAAAATTAAGCCCTAGTGGGCGTGAGAGATGAAGAGAGAATTGGAGGAGAGAGAGAGAGAGAATAAAATTTTTTAATTAAAATTGGTAATTGATTTCTAAAATCAAATACACAATTTTGGTTCCAAAAGTCAAAGCAATTAATACCCACAAATGCCATCCACACACATCACTCAATCACAAGTTGTCAAGTCACATCACTTAAAGTGACAAGTGATTTGACGCTTGATGCGACTAATGATTTGACGCTTGATTTGACTTGTGTGCCGTACTCGAATTCGAAATGCGAATGCGCTCGCAAATAATCCCGGGCTCGGGTTCGCTAATTCCAAATTAACGAATTTTCCGTTGCGACGTAATTAAATGATTATGCCTAGTGAAATCACTATTCATGTCGCTAACGAATTAATTATAAATTAACTCGTTCACCCGAATTAAAATCTAATTTTAATTCCATGTCGAAATCTAATTTCGTTTAATATATCGAATATATTAATTTATCGATTAATTCCGAATTAATCGTTATCTCTCTTTAAATGATATTTTATCCCAGATAAAATATCTCTGCAATTAATCCCAGATTAATTAAAAGTGCGAGTCATACGTCATCGGTGAATCTTTGGGAAGCGACCAATGAGATCCCCAGATATGTTGGCAGTAAATACGGTCGTCGGACTATCCGAACATGTAAGTACCTCGTACTACGTTTATACCGATTTACAAGACAAGGTTGGCTTCTAGCAAAGCGCCATGTCTACCCAATTCTCCAGAAATATCCTTACAGGAATTAATGATCTATATCAAGCGTAGTATACGTGGTATTGCGTATATCGATCCAGCATCGGATGATCACATGCACGGCCTGGGGCTGTTACAGTGTCTGCCCCGTACGAAACATATATCGGATTACGAGCAACTAGTCTCTTTATTATCGGATAATCATGACCAATTCATATTATCCCGACGGTTGCAACCTTTTTAGAGAACCAGTTTTGTATCCCTGCGCGATCATCAACTCCATATGACTGGAGTGACACTTCTGTCTTGACATCACACCCAACACACTACGATTCTCAATATACCCAGCATAGGCGTACACAGAACCTGTTAAAGCCTTGGACGACCGCAACCAAAGTATATTGATTGTCACAAGTATTAGCGGTGCAAGTCTCAGGTTAAGACCAAATACACCTACCCTGATTTCAGACTTCCATAGACTCATAGTCATACTACCAATGGAATTCTGATGGGGTCTATCCATAGCGAAGCTGTTTCCTGTACCATCGGTAAAACACAACCTCCTATTACACTTGCATGAGTATCCTATACCCAAATATATGAGAACTATGTCGTTGTGCCCTCACAACACGCACAAGTATAATACTAGTCTTTTACGAATTCATCGATGTCCAATCTCGATAATGCTCTGACTATGGATATTTAATGATTTATCCTTCGTGGACTGATACTGTCTCATATCATTCTCCATCCAGGAACAAATCATAAGGACCTTCTATCATTTATACATCTAGGTGATCTAATCACAAATGATAAGAGTGCAATCTCCTTTGTCACATAGTAATTTGTACAACAACACCATGATCTGTACAAATATTGACGCTATGGGTCATAATTATCCAACAAGTGCTGCCTTAAATCATTTCCCAGTTCACGCTGGGTGGCGACTCCTTTATTCTCTGGTTTAGTCCCCCGCAGGCTACTCCGTACTCCCGACTGGGCCACGAGCCTGGAACAACATTGCCGATTTCTATGTCCTACAGTCTGATGACTCCACTAGGGATAGAGAATCGGCCCCGAAATAATGTCTTATAATGTTTGTGATTTTTGCTTTATTTAACCGTGTCTGCAAGTGGGTTAGGACCAAGGGGTTTAACCAAAGGCATTATTATAGTTGGGTAATGATTTGGTGTCTTTCTTCACTCACTACCTTTTCATAGCCAAAAGGAAAAACTGTGGAGACGTCTAGATAATCATTTACTCAACGTTTACCGTGATGGAGTAATTTGGAGGATCTATTGTTTATTCATGTCACCAAGACGATAAGAGCTTAAGAGGCAAGGGTATTTAAGAGAGTTAGATCCACCCTCCCTCTAGGGAATCTTCAATAAGAAATCCATTTGACAGTCATTCATGTATCATCACTCGTTGGCACATACCGTAGCGTATAAAAAAGGTGCGCTCACTTGGTCGCTCGAACCCTTGAGTGGGGAGACCTAGTTGTGGGAAATCCTTCACCGACGGAAGCCTTTGTCTACAATCTATAAACCCGCATGTGAACCATAGTTGTATGACCCATAGGAGCCACCCTTTTATACTTGTGTTTGGGACCATCATCATTTGGATTCATTTGGACTTTTAGTCATGAGGTATGAGCTTGTTGGGCCATTTAAACTGGGACGAGAATGTATCTTATGACGATTGGGCCGAAAGTTTCTAAAATACTGATGGGACACTTTATCTTTGGGCCTCTTATCCATTGAAGTTATTTAGCCACGTTATAGCAAAAGTGTAAACATGTTGGGCCTTTTTCAAATGGGACAAGTTTACACCTTAAAATAATATGATTGAATGCTTTAAAATAATAATGGGCCAACTTGCATGAAAAAGTTGACGGGCTTATATATTCCATGCATCTCAGGCATACATGCTAACTTGCGGTTTTAAAAGACACCATAGATACCCGTTGGGTTAGGGAAGAGGGAAGACTCGTCAAAAGGCCGTTAGCGAACATGAGCGAATCAGAAAAATAGAGATCCCATATGGATCAGCTGGAGACTAGTCTCACTAAGGTTACCGAGCAGTTGCAAGCTTTGACCACCACTATGGCCAATATGGTTGTGCCCCGCGCTGGGGGAGGCTCTGAGAATGTGAGGCTTGAAGAGCCTCCGAACAGGTTGAGTGATGAGATTTCTGTTTTTGATGATGACGTGGCTGAGTATGCCGCGGGAATGATAGCCGGGTCCCAGGCAGAGTTGCAGAAACTCCAGGATCAGGTAGAGTCAGTTACCCGCAAGCTGAATGGTAAAAATGAGGATTTGCTAGACTACAATGTGATGACTTTCGAAGAGCAGCTGCCTTCGCAGTTCAAGATGCCCGACATAGCTAAGTTCAATGGGAATGGGGATCCGAGGGTCCATCTCCGACAGTATGTTTCTATGATGAGTTTGGTGGGTCTGTCGAAGCGCCAGGTTCAGAAGATGTTCGGGATGTCGCTTGAAGGGGCACCCGTGGTATGGTATCATGGCCTGGAGAGGAAGGTCAATGATGATTAGAGGGCATTGGCGGAGGCTTTTCTGAATCAGTATGTCACGGATTTGGAGATCGACTTATCACTTCGCGACTTGGAGAATACCAAACAGAAGCCGGAGGAGAGCTTCAAGGATTATGTGGATCGTTGGAGAAGCCAGCTTCTAAAGATGCAAACTCGACCCTCAGAGAAGGATCAGATCAAGATGATCATCAAGGGCACCAAACCCTCTATTTATGGTAAAGTGAGGAGGATGACCTCTATGATTACCGATTTTTGACAGTTGAGGGAGACTGTCATGGACATTGAGGAGGAAGAAGCTGAGAATAAGAAGTTTTATGGCCTGAACAGGAGGACCTTCGGGGGACCATCGGGAACCAAGCCCGTTTCTATCGAGGTTACTGCCATCAGAAACCGGCGTTTTTCTAGCCTAGGTAGGCCTTTGTCTAAGGTGCTTGAGAAGTTGATGAGACAGAGACTCATAAAACCCTTAGAAGCTAAACCACTTCCACACTCTCCACCATCACACCTCAACCCGAACCTTTATTGTCACTACCACCAGCAAAAAGACCATGACACCGACAGCTGTGCCCGCCTCAGACATGAAATCCAAGACCTCATAGACTCCCAAAAAATACCCGACCTAGAAAAAGAGTGTTGGGGTTGGTGCTCAGAGCGCCAATTCCCGGTTGTATTTTTGTTAAATACTTCTGTAAAATGTTATTATCAGTAATAATATATGCAGTTTCTATAATATAATCTATTCTTTTATATGGTAAAGGCGTAATGACCCTAGAATGATTAGTCATGATACAGTTGCAAAAGCGTCGCAACGGACATTGAGAAGTATCATGACGTTGTCATTCTCAGACAGTTCCTGGTCAAGGTTTACACTAATTGGTCAGTATAGTAAACCCGTTGAGACCGGTACATGTCGTATACTGGAATATATGATTCCAATGGTTTCTCAATGAACCATTAGTCTTGGAGACTAGTATAGACGTGTAGGTGTTTATAGCGGATAAACACTGAACGACTCACCGAAGATTCTTAATGGATGGTACACCAGCGTCAATAAGAATCTTCTCGGGTTGAGTAAAACTTGTGATTCTTAGACTTGAGATGCCATTGTGGGCACATGAGACATCTTCTACACTTAGATGGCAGTCACGTCACCGATCTATTTAGATCAGACCACCGCCTGTTCGTTGGGTGTAGATAGATCCTCAGGGTGTCCTATGTGTGTCAAGATAGGATCCGTCAGTTCTGTGTACCAGAGCATAGGTAGTCCATATGATTAGCAATCAGATAAAACCATGGGCCCGTGGTATAGTTTAGAAGCCAGTTCTAAACATTCTTTTAGAGATTGCTAATGGAATAGTCGACTGGATAATCCCCATAGAGATTTGACGTTTACATCTGTATCTCTGGGATTTTTCCAGATACCTGTGACGGAGGAATTATACATCTGCCATGACCTCGACCTGTATGGTTCAGCGAGATTATCCGTGATCGTCATAATCTACGGGTGGATAGATTATGGACACGAAATTTGATTTCGTGACGGATATACCTGAACCTAGAGAGTCTCAATAATGAAACATACTCGTAGAGCATTAGAGCAACATTAATAAATAATATTGATTATTTATAAAGTCGTTTAATGGTTAAACGCAAGATACATGCTAAAGGACCCGATAGTCATTTACGTAATTATTGTGTATTTATATTTAATACTTGATTAATTTAAATACACATTAATTAATAGTCAAAATGAGTTGTTTGACTTTTATCCTAAATGAATATATGTTTTTTAATATTTAATGTAAATATTATACATATATTTAATATATTTGTATTTGATTAATTAATTAATTATTTAATTGTTAAATGATTAAATTAATTAAAATATAAATATCTTACATTAGGATATTATGATTAAATGATATTAGTTGCCTTTTTTGACTTTAGTTAAATATCTAATAAAGTGTTTTTTGAGATATTTAATAAAGTTAACCAAATTCACTTGAAATGTAATTGAAATTAATTTTCCTTGTTTTTGTCTAAGGTAATTTCGGCCATAGACCAAATGAACAAGTATAAATTGATTTTCATTTCATTTAACATTTAACCTAATACACTTTATCAAAATAAACTCCATTGAAAGAAGCTAAAGGAACTTTGTGAGAAGAAAGGCTAAAACATCAAAAGCTTGGATTTTTAGTAAGTTTTTCAAACTTGCTATTAGTAAGGAATATGTTCCTTAGGTTCTAGGCTTTAATATATGATATTCTTAGGATGTTTCTTTCTTTGTTTCTTGTGGTTTTTGATGATGGAAGTTTTGGAGAAGTGTGAAGCATGTGTAATGAAGGAAGTGTTGTGACTATTGTAGTTGTAACTAATCTTTTAAGGTTTTGGAAACCATGTTGCTAATCTAGAGTTGTTGACCCACTCTTAAATGACCTAGATTTGATCTTGAGTTGTTTCATTGTGTTGAGACTTGAATTGGAAGGAAGAATGATGATTGAAGTAATTGATTTAATGTATTTGGTCTAATTTGTCCAATTTGAGGAAATTGAAAAATTAGGGTTTTTAACTAATTCCAAATTTGGGGGTTTTCATATATGTTGTGTATTTATGTGTGTATATGATGCATATAAAGTTTCATGTTGATTGGATATCATTTGGATGTGTCTTGAAGCATGAAAGTGCAAAATGCACAAATTGGGCACCAAATGGTGCTCTCGGCTTTGTGAGGAATAATTGGGGATTTTGGTTGCTTTGGTGTTTTGATGTTTTGAACATCATAAGTTCATCCTAGAAATGATTTAGAATCATTCAAAATTGATTGGATCAATTTCGGACTAAAACGGACAAAAATACAAAGCAATGGTAATTTGGTAAATTCACTTAAAATTGTTCTATTGAATTTATTTTCATAATTTGATTATTGGAATATTAAATAAATATGTTTATTTAATTAATCCGAGAAAAGTTTTTGAAATCTGAAAATCGGATTTTCACCGCTTCCGCTGCGTTACCGGATTTACCCCCTAAATAACCCCTTCAAAGAGCAACCCAACACACAAAGAAACCCTCTACCTAACTATCACTTTGTCCCACCACCTACCTACATGATTAGCTCCGGCCTACCTGAAAGCCTTATCCTCCAAACCTTCGACCACCAAGCCTTTTGCCTGGGGATTTGGGATAGCAATAGTGAGGATGAAACGGAGTAGGGGAAGAATTTATGGGAGGACTTCTCAAGCAGTGATGAAGATGAGGTGAAAGGAATGACACGCAGTGGGCATTTTTATAGTGATACAATGGAGAAGGGCAAGGGAGTGTTGGCAGAAGGCAGATAAGTGGCAGAGAACGTGAATAATGCTGAAGGAGATGTGGTATTGCATCAGTTGAAGAAGACACAGGCACATGTGAGCATTTGGGAGTTGTTGTGTGCATCGCATGAGCATATGTGTTCCATGGTTGAGGCCTTGAGCAAGATCATAGTGTCGGATGATGCCAACCCTATAATGTTCGTAGGATCGGTGCAGAAGGAAGCTTTGTAGGTGATAACCTTTTCTGAGGATGAGCTTCCGGTGGAAGGAAGGAATCACAATAGGCCACTATTCATAAGAGCGGAAGTAAGGTGCAAGAAGACATCTTGTGTAATGGTGGATGATGGCTCATCTATCAATGTGTGCCCTTTGAAGATTCTATCGAGGTTGGGTATGAAGGTGACAGATCTGAATCACTCCAACATGACTATCAAGGCGTATGATGATAACAAGCGGGGAGTAGAGGGCACTTTTGTTTCGATAGTCAAAGTGGGCCCAACTGATGATGAGGTTGAGTTCACGGTGCTTGATATCCCGGCCACTTTTGCTTTGCTATTGGGGAGACCATGGTTTCACAAGCTTGGGGGCGTGCCCTCCACTTTGCACCAGGCCAACAAGTTTCCGTACGAGGGAGAGATTATCATTATTAGAGCTGATGTAGACAATGTGGTGGCTGCCTTGGAGATACAACCTTTCACAAGGTTCCAAGTGTCGGAAACCTTCAAGGAGTGGGTGGATCCTAAAATGGCTAGGATCATGGAGAAGATGAAGTTCGAGCCGGGCAAAGGTTCGAGTGTTGGAGGAGCTTTGCCAAACTTCAAGGGGCAAACCACCAGGAGGGTATTGGGATACAAGTCCGATGAGGATAAGCCGAATACCAAAAAGAAAGGACTGAAGCTGACAGAATACTTCGTGAAAACAACGCGGTATCAAGGAGAGACTGAACCACTGGAAGTCAACGGGATCATGGTACCAAGATTTGAAATCTTCCAGGATGTGATGGGTGAGAAACCACTGGCAGTAGAAGTTGCAAAGAAGGAAGACAAGTGGGAAGAAGAGCTGATGCAGCTGGAAAGCTTGACTCTCGAGGAGAGTAAAGAGACCGAAGAAGACCCAGCTGTGGAGGATGAAGACGTCTATCTCCCTGATTTATTTGAGTGCACCTCTACATTCACTAATAATAAAGACATTCATTTCGCTTACTTGCCTGAGTCTCTTCCTTTCAACTTGCACGACTTGAGCATATTTGACATTAACTCAACCAAAACAAACACATTTAACCTTGGTACGCTTGAAAGCCCCAAGGAGGTCTTAATTGCAAGTGAGGTTACCTCTGAGGAGCGGAAGAAATTAGAGGAGATGTTAGTCAAATATGCCAAAGTATTCGCTTGGTACTATGAGGACATGCCCGGAGTAGACAGAAGCATCGCCCAGCACACGATACCGAATTATCCAAACATAAAGCCGGTAAAGCAGAAGCTCCGAAAGATGAGACCTGAGTGGGCCGAGAAGGTTAGAGAAGATGTCAAGAAATAAATAGATGTGGGATTTCTAGAAGTAGTGAAGTACCATGAGTGGTTGGCAAACATTGTGCCAGTACCGAAGAAAGATGGGAAGGTCAGAGTATGCGTGGATTATAGAGACCTTAACAAAGCTTGCCCGAAGGATGATTTTCCTCTACCCCATATACACATACTGGTCGACAGCGCAGCTTTATCTGCCATGTACTCGTTCGCAGTTGGGTTCTCGGGATATAATCAGGTTCTTATGGCTGAAGAAGACAGGCATATGACTGCATTTGTCACAGAGTGGGGTACGTATTGCTACAAGGTGATGTCATTTGGGCTCAAGAATGTAGGAGCCACCTATCAACGGATGACCACTATGTTATTCCATGACTTGATACATAAGGAGATTGAAGTATATGTGGACGACATGATGGTGAAATCGAAAACAAGAAACAGACACATAGAAGCACTAGAGAAGTTCCTTCAGAGAGTCGACAAATACAACTTGCGACTAAATCCCAAGAAGTGTGTGTTCGGGGTAACGTTTGGAAAGCTGGTTGGACACACGGTAGGAATGTGAGGGATAGAAGTAGACCCTGAGAAGATCAAAGCGATTACCGAGATGCCCGCACCGAAGACAGAGAAAGAAGTTAGAGCATTCCTCGGGAAAATTCAGTACATCAGTCGGTTCATCACCAAGATGACGTTAGTATGCGAGCCTATCTTCAAATTGCTGAGGAAGGACCAGCTAGTGAAATGGAATGAGCAATGCCAAGAAGCCTTCGACAAGATCAGAGAATACTTAGTGAAACCTCCTGTCTTGAAACCTCCAAGATCGGGCAAACCCTTAGTACTATATTTGGCCATAGAACCTGAAGCGCTAGGGGCGATGATGGTACAAGCAGATGAGACGGGGGTAGAGCATGCAATCTACTACCTCAATAAGAAGATGATTTCGTATGAAGCCTGCTATCAAGAAGTATAGAAGATCTGTTTGGCAGTAGTGTCGGCATCCAGAAAATTGCGTCATTACTTACAATCTTACAAGATCCAGGTAGTAGCAAAGGAGAATCCCTTGAAGTATTTGCATTCGATGCCTTCGCTAGTAGGGAAGTTAGGTAGATGGTTGGTGTTGCTGACAGAGTTTGATATTGAGTATCTCACTTCTAAAGTAATCAAAGGTCGAGCCATAGCGGAGTTCTTAGCATTACAACCCATAGAAGGTGACCAATACAAGTTTGAATTCCCAGACGAGGAGATCCAAGCAATAACGGTCCAAGGATGGAAGATGTACTTTGATGGAGCAGTAAACTACAAAGGAGCTGAGATAGGAATCGTGATAGTAACCCCCGAAGGAGAAACCTTGCCTATGGCCAAGAGGTTGACGTTCGGAGTAACCAACAACATGGCCGAATATGAAGCATGCGCCTTCGGACTGACGACATTGATAACCTTTAAGGCTAAGAACGTGGAGGTCTACGGAGACTCGATGTTGGTAGTCCGACAGATGCAAGAAGAATGGGAATTGAAGGAAGAACGGTTGAAAGCCTACCTATTCCACCTCAGGAATCTGGCACAAGCCCTCCCCGATTGTAAATTCCAGCATTTACCGCGGGAAGAGAATCAAATGGCAGACGCTTGGCTACCATAGCCGCAACTAGGGAAAATCCAGAAAATTTGGTGATGAGACCTCTAGTGTTGACAACAGCAAGCAGACCTATTTACGAGATAAAACGGGTCTTAGAAGTAGAGGTCGACGATGGGAAACCTTGGTATTACGATATTCAGCGATACTTGGAACGCGGGGATTTCCCAGAAGAAGCAAGTAGGAAAGACAGGATAGACATTCAGAAGTTAGCTTCTCAGTATGTGAGTTTGAAGGGAGAAATGTACAAGAGACAAACGAATGGCATCCAGCTGACGTTTTTAAGAAAAGAATAGTTTCAGAAGGCAATGGAAGAAGTACATGCCGGAGTATGTGGACCGCACATGAACATATTGAATTTGTCTCGCAAGATAGTAAGACAAGGCTTCTACTGGTCGACCATGGAAGCTGACTGTGCGAAGCTGGTAAAGCATTGTCACGATTTTCAAGCGCACGGTAACTTGAACCATTTGCCTCACACAGAGCTGCACGGGCTGTCAGAGCCGTGGCCTTTCTCAGCATGGGGAATTGACATGATCAGAGAAATTCGACTGCACGCATCGAAGGGACATCGTTTCATAGTAGTGGCAGTAGACTACTTTTCAAAATGGGTGGAAGCCGAGTCATTTTGTAACATTACAGCAAAGTAGATGGCAAAGTTCATAGCCTGGAACCTCATATGTCGGTATGGAATGCCACATCACGTAGTAACAGACAATGGAGTGCAGTTTCAAGGAGGAACAAAGACAATGCTACAGAAGTACAGGATAGGACATCACAAGTCGTCACCTTACCGACCGCAAGCAAATTGGGTAGTCGAGGCAGCGAATAAGACAATAAAGAATATATTACCCAAAATGACGGAGAGTTACAAAGATTGGGCCGACAAGCTGTCGTACGCCCTGTGGGGGTATAAAATTTCTGTATGAACAGCAACGGGAGCCACGCCTTACTCTTTGGTCTACGGAATAGGAAATTCATCCATGCATGCATGCATACACGTAACGTACTTACATTCGTTTTTGTGTTTTGTTTCGTTTTATATTCACAAGTTTCAAAGAAGAAAATGAGAAAGCGGCAAATGCAAGCCAACCAGAAGCAGCAACACAGTATCATCAGACCCACTGATCCCATTAAAGGGTAGGTGTGTTGAAAATAATAATAATAATAATAATAATGAAGAGACGAAAGAAAAGAAGAAGAAAACCATATCATATTGAGTACGAGGAAGTAATTGCAGACCATGATCAAGACATCTAGGTTGGTTAGACCCACTGATCCCATTCTTCGAGACAAAATCATCGAGTTGGCTTACTTAAGGATCAAGCTGTGAAAGAACCTTGGCACACACACAGTAGGAGTCTAGTTCAGATCATTTATTCAGACGGTCGGATTTGAGTTGTATCAAGTACTTTGAAGGTTCTATAGTTCCAACACTAGGCATCATTTGAGGACGAAAATATGTGTAGCTATCAGGATTATCTCGTAAAAGGTAGTATAGTATGTTGGTATGCAACGTCACATCATGGGATCTACTCTGACCTGATGAAAGCAGCGAAGAACAGAAAAATAAACCAAGTCTGGGGGCGACCAGTCTACCCTTTCTCATACAGCATGGTTCGGGAATGGACCATCACTTTAGCGATGCCTCGGGAATGAGGTTTAGCAAGCCGAGAATGGCACTCCGGTAATGGAGCACGGTTCGGGAATGGACCATCACATCAGCGATACCTCAAGAATGAGGTTAAACATGCCGGGAATAGCGCTCTGGGAATGGAGCATGGTTCAGAATTGGACCAACACTATCACAACTGTGACGCCTCGGGAATGAGGTTTAGCATGCCAAGAAAGGCGCTCCGGGAATGGAGCATGGTTCGGAAGGGGACCATAACTATCACAACCGCGAAGCCTTAGGAATGAGGTTTATCATCCCGGGAATGGCGCTCCGGGAATGGATCATGGTTCGGAAGGGGACCACAACTATCACAACTGCGACACCTCGAGAATGAGGTTTAGTGTGCCGGGAATGGCGCTCCGGGCCACAACTATCACAACTGCGACGCCTCGGGAATGAGGTTTAGCATGCCGGGAATGACGCTCTGGGAATGGCGCATGGTTCGGAAGGGGACCACAACTATCACAACCGCGACGCCTCGGGAATGAGGTTTAGCATGCCGGGAATGGCGCTCCGGGAATGGAGCATGGTTCGGAAGGGGACCATAACTATCACAACTGTGACACCTCGAGAATAAAGTTTAGCATGCAGAGAATGGCGCTCCGGGAATGGAGCATGGTTCGGAAGGGGACCACAACTATCACAACCGTGACACCTCGGGAATGAGGTTTAGCATGTCGGGAATGACGCTCCGAGAATGGAGCATGGTTCAGAAGGGGACCACAACTATCACAACCGCGACACCTCGGGAATGAGGTTTAACATGCCGGGAATGGCGCTCCGGGAATAGAGCATGGTTCGGAAGGGGACTACCAAATCAACTCAGTTCGAAGCAATAGGTAAGTCAAGCAGCAGCTGGCGAGCCAGGTAAGTAAAAATGCATGCATAACTTTGATAGGATTGTCACTGTCACACCACACAAGTCCCATCAAAGTGGGGCCGACTGTAGGCACTGTATTTTTGTATAGAGCCCGATGACGAGCCTCGTATGGAGGCACTACCTAATAAGTTGCGGAAGTCGCGGCAAACAGACTTTGAAAGGGAAAATTCCAAAATAAATACCTTGATAGATTTGATTCGTTTGCTTAGCCTCGGGTTCGCTCGATGGTCCTCTATTTTAAAATTATCATTGGCCCAAAACCCCCGCAAACCACACCAAGCCACACACCCAAGCTCACACACCACCAACCCACATGCCCAAGCCCACCAAAGAGCCAATCTACACGCCCAAAGCCCATCAAACCCGATCCAAAAAATATCCAACACATTAAACACATGTTAAAATCCAAACAAATCACCTTCCTAAATCACATGCCTAAATTATATAAATCAAATCAAATCTCCTAAATCCCTTTCCAAAACAATGTAAATCACCTTCCTAAATTGAATACATCTTTTCCTTATAACACACTAATTGAAGATACCCCTCATGATTGCATGATTTCTTTCTTTCCCATGCAAGGAAAACCCTAGCCCACTCCTATAAAAAGAGACATTCACGCCCAAACACAAAAGGAATAGCCCTCCATTACCGTGAAACACAGTCCCCAAATCAGCCCCCATTGCCGTGAAATACAGTCCCCAAATCAGCCCTCCATTACCATTAAACACAGTCCCCAAATCAGCCTTCATGGCCGTAAAACAAAGTCCCCGAATCAGCCCTCCATTGCCGCAAAAACAGTCCCCAAATCAGCCTTGAATTACCAAAAATACAACAAAACAACCCTACTTCACCGCAAAACACAACCCCAAATCAGTCCCTATATTACCGAAAATACAACAAGAAACAGCCCTAAAAATCCCACTGCACTACAGCAAAACCGCCCCCAAAAATCCCCCATTCATTACCGTAAATTACAGCCCCTCAACATCAGACCACCGTAGAAACAGTAACCACAAACAGCAGCAAAAATAGCAAAAACAGCAGCCCAAAATAGCGAGGCGACGAAGGAAAACATTGAACCAGTGATCCGAAGGAGTTGCAGAGCATTAACCCTTCCGACAGTCGCATAATGCACTTCCAAGAGGCGACTTAAAAGGTAAGACATTAGGGCACCCTTTTATTTACTCTCATTTATCTTTTTTGATTATTTATTAGTATTTCTTCGCATGCATATTGTTGGTCCATGTATGTGATTGTTGATTGGATGAATGATTTTGTGCTATCTCTCGCGGTATATCGGATGGAAACCCAGACGTAAATTTCGTAGCCGAATCCGAATAGACGGTAGTGCGGTCTGCACTGGGGATACAACTCCCCGTATTGCTTGAGAAACGCACATATTTCGTTTTGTCTAATCTTGTGTTGGCCTATTATTCATTATTTCACCATTTATTTTTCGCATGTTATTTATTTATGCAATGATAATGTAATGCGCATGGGCAAATCACGTTGGATTAAAGGTCCTCCATTCGAGGGATGAAAAGTCTAAGGGCTACCTTTACCACGATGCTTTTGTCGCGCCGAACATAATATGTTGGGTTGAACGTGAGATATGTTCAATCGGGCAATCGAGACCCTATATAGATTTTGGCCTTGGTCGCATCTCTTTCCTTTTATTCTTGTTATTCACTTTTTATGTCGCATCACTTCACGTTTATTTTCATGCATAATCCCTCTTTGGTTATTTCTTTCACGTTAGGAATTTAATTATACCTCTTCAATGTTTATACCTCTTCAATTTAATTATACCTTTTCATGCATAATCCCTCTTGCGTGCTTGCCTTTATTTCGTTTACTCGTATGTATGCAAACTTAGATATAGGTTATTCTCATATATGTATGTTGCGTAGACTTGGTTATATTATCGCATGAATTCGTTCATTACAAGTGACATAAGTAAGTGACCATTCCGAACCCACCGGTTTGTGGTCTTCCCTTGCGAGGGGTGAGTGCGGCCTTAAATCATTTCCCAGTTCACGCTGGGTGGCGACTTCTTTATTCTCCGGTTTAGTTTCTCACGGGCTACTCCGTACTCCCAACCGGGCCGCGAGCCTGGAACAGCGTCGCCGATTTCTGTGTCCTACAGTGGGCTATTAAGTCTAAGGTTGAAAACTAAAATTCCTTTTTCAAGTTTATTTTAGGTTTACCACATCAATCTTATTAATGGCCTGTTAACAAGAAGCATTAAGCTTAAGACTTAATAAATAAACCTTTATATTACCCAAGACATGAAATAACCCCTTATAAACCAGTGATATTGGAATTCTGTTGGTTTATTCTAAGGTCCCAAGATCAAATCAAGACATGAAACAATGCGTGAATACATCAACGAAGATAGCGGAATACTTACATTGATCGGTTATGTCGATTTGAAGATGAATCATGCCCAAAAACGTACTGCCTTTGTAAGCCCACTGCAGCAGTCCATGCTCACTGTCTTGGCAGTTTCGGGTCTCAAAACGAAGCTCCAAACTCCGTCGGATGAGTCCCGCCTCATGGGTGAACCTCCCTACCACCTTCACAAGACTCGTAGTGTGCTAGCACTTGCGGTTTTCACCATGAAAACCCAACTCTTGCTTCCCTATTGTCACGCCCAAACCAGTCAAGAAAACAGTCCACACTTTGTGTTTGGCGTGAGGAAGAGAGAAATTGAGAGAGAAGAAGTTTTGTGTTGTTTTTTTTTAAAATGATTTACCAAAAATCAATTTATATTTATGCCATAATATTCATTAAATTAATAATAAAATTATGACACAAAACATGCAATGGCTTAGAGTGTCAAACACTCAATTTCCATGCATTGATATTGAGTGCAATGTACACTATCTACATGCAATAACATTGAGTGCATTGTACATTATCTACATGCAAAGCATTAGAATGACATGTGTCATGTGGGCCCCACACATTTCCAAATGAAAGTGGGCCCACGTGCACTCACGCGTTCGGGTTCGATATTTCCGAAATACCGAGCTTACGTCGCGACGTTAATTCAATCGAATAATTGCGGCTACCGAAATTATTATTTACGTCGCTAACGAATTAATTCTAAATTAACTCGTTTGCCCGAATTAAAATCTAATTTTAATTCCGCGTCGAAATCTAATTTCGTCTAATATATCGAATATATTAATACATCGATTAATTCTGAATTAATCGTTCTCTCTCTTTAGACGACATTTTATCCCGGATAAAATATCTCGTTATTAATCCTAGATTAATTTTCTCTCTCTCTTCTTTATAATCCCAGATTATTCAAGAGTGCGAGTTGTGCGTCATCGGTGGATTATCGGGAAGCGACCCATGAGATCCCCGGATAATCTGGCAGTAAATACGGTTGTCGGAGTGTCCGAATCACGTACGTACCAAGTACTACGTTCTACCGATTTACGAGAAAAGGTCGACTCCTAGCAAAGCACCAAGTCTTCCCAAGTTCTCTGGACATATTCATCAAAGAATATCTAGATCTGTATCAAGCGTAGTATACTAATTGTATTGTGCATATCGGCCCAGTATCGGATAATCACGTGCTAGGGCTGGGGCTGGATAAGTGTCTGCCCCGTCCGAAACACATATCGGATGTCTGGTAACTAGTCTCTATAATCGGATATTCATGACCTGGCCATAATATCACGATTGGATGCGCATCACTTTAAGAGCACTAATACCGTATCCTGCGTGACATCATCTCCATTACGACTGGAGTGACACTTCCGTCTCGACATCACATCCAATACACTACGATTCTCTGATAAACCCAGAAGAGGTGAACACAGAACCAGTTAAGATCCCCCACCACCAAAACCAAAGTTTACCGATTGTCGTAAGTATTAGCGATGCAAGTCTCAGGTTAAGACTATACACACCTACCTTGATTTCGGCCTCCCATAGACACCTAGTCATAATACCAATGGGATTCCGAAGGGTCTATCCAGAGCGAAGCTGTTTCCCGTACCATCGTTGAAACACGACCTCCTATCGCACTTGCACAAGTATCCAATACTTATATATATGAGAACTATGCCGTTGTGCCCTCACAACGCGCACAAGTGCAATACTAGCCTATTCCGCATTATCGATGTCCAGTCTCGATAATACTACGGCTAGGGATATTTAATGATTAATCCTTCGTGGACTGATACTGTCTCATATCATCTCAATCCAGGAACTAATCATAGGGACCTCTCTTCATTTATATATCTATGGTGATCTAATCACAAACGATGAGAGTGCAATTTCCTTATTACATAGTTAATTTGCTACAACAACACAATGATCTGTGCAAATAGTGACGCTATGGGTCATATTATCCAACAATCTCCCACTTGGCACGTAGCGAGTCACTCAAGTGTCCTACACTCGAACTATGTACAATTCGCTCAAATCGCTGAGGAAAGGTTTTCGTCAGCGGATTTGCTTAATTATCGTCTGACGCGATTTACACGATCATCACATCGCCACGATGTATGATCCGAACGAATCAGATGATACAGAAGTATATATCTGGATCGTCGATGAGACCTTTAATTCCTTAGCCTATGCTGACGCCTAGCTCAGCTGCTAACAGAACTTTATCTAATCTTATTAGATTTATTTTCGACCCAGATGGTCTTCTATTGCTGCCTCAGCTGCAGCAATGATCCGCATTTGTTGTTTATTCGGCAACAGTTATCTTGCTAGGAAGATTTCCAGCTCACTGTCCCTGTTATTCAAACTTTATAGTACCGCAGTATTTACCGGTTTGGAAACTTGCAGCAGTGATCCCAGTCACTTCAAGTTCTCCATCTCCATAGTTTAAGACAACATCTTTAGTTCTTTCAGATACTAACAGATGTTCTTAATCTTCAATCCAGTGACTATCACTTGGATTGACCCGATTGTGACTCCATATGCTCAAAGCGTATGAGACACCAATATAAGTACATTTTAAATGTACAATTTCTCAGAGAGTGTTACCAACTCCAAATCTAGCCCAGTAGATCTTTATTCCTTGAATAAAGGTTGTTACTCCCCAGAATTCTACGGAGAATTTCTATTGAAAGAATATCTATGAAAGCCAAGCTTTCATCTATGGGAATTTCATCGTCAGTGCCCTCTCCCACTAACCTCCTTATATACACAAGAATTATTTCGTTTTGAGTCAAATCATAAATTATTTTGATTATTTCAAAACGTCAGTTCCAAGAACCTCATGCTTGCTCAATCCAAACATGGATCGAATAACCGGTAAACCTTGTTTGTCGGTTATACAAAATCGTCAGGATGTTGAAAGCATCCTCCAAAAGGTTTCCTTTTCAGGAAAGCGATTTTGATCTGCAACTGACATATTTCATAAATGAAATATACAGTTATCAACAAGCATCTTCAAAATGGATTTACCATGGCAACAGGTAAAAGGTTGAACCGTTATTAACATAATGTTGATAACGATACCTTTCCGTCAAAAGCCCTGCTTTGTACGTTGGTATGTTGCCTTCCATGTATGTCTTCCTTGAAGACGTCTAATGTACCATAGGCACAATGCCTCGTGGTACAACAACTAGTATCCAAAATAGTTGTTAAACATGGAATCCATTCCGGACTTATGGCACTTTGCCATAATAGGGAGTCGATACCTTGTATCACTACCTCATACGTAATCAGTTGGTGTACCTTAAAAGATTAACATCTTTATGAGGTGAGATCAGAAACCCATACCCCAGGTTGTTTTCTGACTCTTTCTGATCTACGCGATTTCTTGTGTATTTGAAGATTAATGGTATAGATTCATCATTGATGAACTATTTGTGTTCCATTACGGACCTTGTGCCTAGAACAGTATTACTTCGATTTTCATCGAGTATCCCTATCCTCCCACTGACCACTGCATATCTGTATTCCTCTCAGGAAAACCGCATGGTGAGCAACAATTATATTGTTCTCATGTGGGATTTACAAGTACTATATTTAAGGTTTCCCTTAAGATAACCTATATTGGCACTTTATCCAATTTGGGTCCTTAGTTTGGTATCGTCCAAACGCTATGCCTGGCATACCCAAATTATCAGGAATGAGAAACCCCGTTTCTTCCCTGTTCATATCCTATATGATATCTGTCAAAGAGATTTATATGGAACCTTATTCTAAATAAGTTTTGCACTGTTAATACATATCCTGTTGAAGGAAACAGTAGCTCAGAGCGACTCGTGATAAACCTTATCATGTCCAACAAAAATTCGGTTTTTGATTCGGACACACCGTCTAACTGACGTGTC
Source organism: Zanthoxylum bungeanum (assembly GCA_019454045.1). Classification (NCBI taxonomy): domain Eukaryota; kingdom Viridiplantae; phylum Streptophyta; class Magnoliopsida; order Sapindales; family Rutaceae; genus Zanthoxylum; species Zanthoxylum bungeanum. The sequence continues at coordinate 49,642 of SKCR01014332.1, read as the reverse complement.
TCGGGAGGAGTCCTCATATGAAAGAATACCGTACTCTTTCATTTACATATGAAACTTACTGCTTAAGTATTTTCCATTACGGTTTTACCGTGGCGGAATAATACTATAGCCGATCTGTTTGTCTACTTCGTGTCGAAACTCTAAAGTTTCCGATCTGTGTTCTTCAAAAGAAACACATAACCGCAACGTGATGTCACATCCGTTAAGGTCACGAAATATTCATGTTCACATCTAGCCTAGCTAGATATGGGCCCACTTACTTCACCATGAATAGGGCTAACAGATCGGTGGCCCTTTTACTATTACCAAGTAAATAGTATTTTAGGTTTTTAACCTAATAAACTAGATTCACAGACCTTATTTGAATAGTCAAATCAGTCCTAGTACCCACTCTATAAAAGTGTGGATATACGAGTCTTGTTTAATTGTGTCCTAGACAACAATGCCACAAATAAGTCTCCATTGATCAAATCAATTTGAGCTATTTATTTGTCATTTTATATGTTTGAGATTTTATTTATATTCAAAATATAAATTCTGTTATTTACATCCAATGTATTTATCTCAGTATCATCTTTATATATTGAAACACTTTAGTGTTCTAGAATATAAAGGTTTTATCCGCAATGGATTAAACACTGATATAGAGATAATGACTCTAGATAAACTAGTTACATTATGACAGTTCCTAATTAAATACATACCAAAAGGGTAGTTTCTAAACTTAGGTATCTACGGTCGAAACAGCGACTTTCGTCCCGTTTCCGATTCGCAGAGAAATCTCGGCTTGAAGCCAGTATCCAGCTTACAGCGGATTCTGAACGTCAATACATATATTTTATGTACCACACTAAGTATTTAAAATCCAATTTTAATACTACTAGTGAACATAACTTTGACAAATATTTTAAAGTTAGAGCCTCGCCTTTCTTTAATTCCTTCGTGTCTTCCATATCCAAATGGTAGTCACTTTGGGATATGTCAATTACCTTTTCAATATTTCACAAACCTTTGGCCAAGCCTTGGGTTTTAGAATATCGAAATGATGTGCACCTTGTGCAACATGCCCAATTGCAAACTTTGACTTTTTCTCCACTAGAATAGTCAATTAATTCTCCAAGAATTATTAATTGCAACTTTAATACTTTTAAATCTAAAGATAGATTTATTATAAGTATATTAATTAAGCACTAAAGTCATCATCACATAAATCTTCCAAAGACTTTATGCTCTACTATTTGCTTAATTATGGGCTTAGTAATAATAAGTTATTTTATCAAATAAATTAACCTATTATTAATTCCCAATAGAAAATTAAATCATTTAAAACATTTAATCCAATGATTATATATTTTAAATATTCAACCTTTCAATTCTTTACTTGATTTTAATAGTTCAACTATTTAATCAAATTATTAAGGTACTATTCATTATAATGATTACAATAATCCAATTATTTAATCAACTATAATTTTAATATTGATTACTATAATCCCATTATAAAATCAACTATCATTTAATTCAATTATATTGATTACTATAATCCAATTACAAAATCAACTATATATTGAATGAGTTTGTATATAGTCCAACTATATATATCTTTAAAACAACATAAAATATTAGTCCAACTAATACTTTTAATAAATATGACGAGTAAAATAAAATGAGCGTGTTTAGCGAGTATTCGAACGAATGTTGCAAATTCAATACTTGCCTCCCACTATTTTTCGTCGAGCCTCTAACCCTCTGTCGAGTACTCGGGAAACCGTGTTTCCTAGTGGGCTAGGATCCCGTTAAATATCACACAATCTGACTTTGCCAACAAATTGTATGATAATTAACTAGGTAGATCTCGAAGATCAATTGGATCTCATCCAACTCCTAGATCCAGTAGGTGGACATCCAAGTCCCAAACATATATCTAATATATGCCTATACATCGAATGTATACCCTAACCTTTTTCCTCTGAATCAACTAGGCCTTGGCTTTGGCACAACAAACCTAGTGATCCCAGTCAAGCGCGGACACATTGACATGGAAGCTTCGTAATCAATGTCAATGGACAAGAAGTGGTCTTGACTTTGGCCAACAAACCACAACTTGGACACGACACCGATATGGAACAAAGCCTCGTGATTAAAACACATCTTTGAAGGACAAGGGCTTGACTTTGGCCAACAACCCCTGCCAATCTCGGATCTTGAGTAAGAATCACTCAATGGAAGGAAAATAAACGCTTGATATTTAACGAGGGTTTTTCGCGTGCAAATTGGCTACCAATTTAATTATCTTTGTTAAGGTCTCATCATCATACAACCTTAAACATGCATTCTAAATACATAATAAAGCGAGTATGAAAAAATAATAATGATATGCGGATGGATACTTAACACATTGATCCTAGATCAAATCTCTCCCTTTCTCACTCAAGCTAGCACTTGTTCTACTACTTCTAACCCGTTACACTACACTTCTAAAGAAACCTCATATATATAGAGGGGAATAGGTGAGAAGAGAATACAAAGAGAAAGAAGGTGATAAGGCTGGACACGCAGGTCCAATTTAATAAATCGAATTTATTACAACAATTTCTAAAATTGCCCACCCGACTAATATCCATCCGATATACATTATTCATTCAACACAACCACGTATTCACACACATAAGCATGTTATCAATCAATCTAATCAAATTAATTAATCTGATAATTAAGTGATCATCCAATGTTCAAACAACGATTTGATTTTGTTCGAGTCAAACTCGTTTTTGCGAATAAGTACTCAAAGTACGAATTCATGAATTAAATTAACTACATCATAAATCTAATTTAACATGTATTTAATACTAATTCACTATTCAATTCAAAATTAAATATACACTTTTATTTAATAAACCTTTTACGATTTAAATTCCAAATCTAATCGTAACGCGTCTCAAAGACCGATTAACGTCCAACGTCAATTCAATTAAAGTCCAATGGGCTTTTGATTGATTTCTTAAGGCGTGGACTTTTGGTCAACTCGGGTCAAACCGATAACCAAAGTCCAATCCGGGATTTACCCCATAAGCCCATAAATCAATCTTGGCCCATTAGGCCCAATTGAACATAAAAGGTTCATTAGCCGCAATTGGGCTTTATGGTTAAGGTTTTGGGCCCAATTGGATCCAATCCACTTGGCCTAAACCAAACTTGATAAATCAAGCCCAATAGGCCCAATTACAATTTAAATTCTAATTTCCAAAATTAGGCCCAATTAATTAAATCCAAAAATCCAATTTTCACAATTTAATTACCAAAAGTGCATTATATGATTAATCAACTAAATCAACATTTAAAAACACCAAATTAGTCTTATTAATCATATTCAATTCATTATCACATGTCAAACACACATAATGAAAAATCAAATCCATTTACATGCTTCAATGCTCTCGGCCAAGGAAGGGATTTTGTGTCCGATTTGGTTTCGATCCAATCGAACCTACAATCGACATCAAATCACCATCCGATTTGATTTCATACACATCCAATGTCACAAAACCAAAAACACCAAGACATTAGGGCATTATAGATTCGGCCAACATAAGGAATTTAGGGTTTTTGTACAATTTAAATTAAATCCAATTCAATCTTAAATTAACATCATCCTTTATCATTATAACTCATCCAATGAATTAAAATGAAAAAATTCCAAGTTTCCAAAACATCACACATTCGGCCAACACTTCCAATTTGGGCAAATTGATCCAATCACATTTTGTTGAAATTGATCAAATCAATCTTCAATTAAAGATCATTTAAACATGCTCAATTAATCAATTTAACCAAATCATGCTTAAAATCAAAATACCCAATATTAGTCACATATTCGGCCAAGATGCAAAATTTGGGGAAAATAATTCCAAATCATTTTCATCAAATTAGTCCAACCAAAATGAATTTAAACATGTTATAAGCATACTCAAACAAGCAATTTATTCAAATCATGCTCAACAAACATTTACCCAAATTTTAAGCCCTACAAATTTCATGCTTGCAACATTAGCTCATGATGCCATTGTTGGTTTATTCTAAGGTCCCAAGATCAAATCAAGACATGAAATAATGCGTGAATACATCAACGAAGATAGCGGAATACTTACATTGATCGGTTATGTCGATTTGAAGATGAATCATGCCCAAAAAGTACTGCCTTTGTAAGCCCACTGCAGCAGTCCATGCTCACTGTCTTGGCAGTTTCGGGTCTCAAAACGAAGCTCCAAACTCCGTCGGATGAGTCCCGCCTCATGGGTGAATGAACCTCCCTACCACCTTCGCAAGACTCGTAGTGTGCTAGCACTTGCGGTTTTCACCATGAAAACCCAACTCTTGCTTCCCTATTGTCACGCCCAAACCAGTCAAGAAAACAGTCCACACTTTGTGTTTGGCGTGAGGAGAAGAGAGAAATTGAGAGAGAAGAAGTTTTGTGTTGGTTTTTTTTTTAAAATGATTTACCAAAAATCAATTTATATTTATGCCATAATATTCATTAAATTAACAATAAAATTATGACACAAAACATGCAATGGCTTAGAGTGTCAAACACTCAATTCCATGCATTGATATTGAGTGCAATGTACACTATCTACATGCAATAACATTGAGTGCATTGTACACTATCTACATGCAAAGCATTAGAATGACATGTGTCATGTGGGCCCCCACAGTTTCCAAATGAAAGTGGGCCCACGTGCACTCACGCGTTCGGGTCGATATTTCGGAATACCGAGCTTACGTCGCGACGTTAATTCAATCGAATAATTGCGGCTACCGAAATTATTATTTACGTCGCTAACGAATTAATTCTAAATAACTCGTTGCCCGAATTAAAATCTAATTTTAATTCCGCGTCGAAATCTAATTTCGTCTAATATATCGAATATATTAATACATCGATTAATTCTGAATTAATCGTTCTCTCTCTTTAGACGACATTTTATCCCGGATAAAATATCTCCGTTATTAATCCTAGATTAATTTTCTCTCTCTCTTCTTTATAATCCCAGATTATTCAAGAGTGCGAGTTGTGCGTCATCGGTGGATTATCGGAAAGCGACCCATGAGATCCCCGGATAATCTGGCAGTAAATACGGTTGTCGGAGTGTCCGAATCACGTACGTACCAAGTACTACGTTCTACCGATTTACGAGAAAAGGTCGACTCCTAGCAAAGCACCAAGTCCTCCCAAGTTCTCCGGACATATTCATCAAAGAATATCTAGATCTGTATCAAGCGTAGTATACTAATTGTATTGTGCATATCGGCCCAGTATCGGATAATCACGTGCTAGGGCTGGGGCTGGATAAGTGTCTGCCCCGTCCGAAACACATATCGGATGTCTGGTAACTAGTCTCTATAATCGGATATTCATGACCTGGCCATAATATCACGATTGGATGCGCATCACTTTAAGAGCACTAATACCGTATCCTGCGTGACATCATCTCCATTACGACTGGAGTGACACTTCCGTCTCGACATCACATCCAATACACTACGATTCTCTGATAAACCCAGAAGAGGTGAACACAGAACCAGTTAAGATCCCCCACCACCAAAACCAAAGTTTACCGATTGTCGTAAGTATTAGCGATGCAAGTCTCAGGTTAAGACTATACACACCTACCTTGATTTCGGCCTCCCATAGACACCTAGTCATAATACCAATGGGATTCCGAAGGGTCTATCCAGAGCGAAGCTGTTTCCCGTACCATCGTTGAAACACGACCTCCTATCGCACTTGCACAAGTATCCAATACTTATATATATGAGAACTATGCCGTTGTGCCCTCACAACGCGCACAAGTGCAATACTAGCCTATTCCGCATTATCGATGTCCAGTCTCGATAATACTACGGCTAGGGATATTTAATGATTAATCCTTCGTGGACTGATACTGTCTCATATCATCTCAATCCAGGAACTAATCATAGGGACCTCTCTTCATTTATATATCTATGGTGATCTAATCACAAACGATGAGAGTGCAATTTCCTTATTACATAGTTAATTTGCTACAACAACACAATGATCTGTGCAAATAGTGACGCTATGGGTCATATTATCCAACAAATTCATCACAACCCCAGATAACGGGTTTAGTTACGACACATATCTAAGGCTAGTAAAAGTTTAAATAAAGTAAAAGACATAAATTAAATGTTGGAAATTAAAAAGGTAAATAAAACAGTAAAGAAAATGCTGGGGGTTAGAGGATCCACTTTTATTACTTCTATTTTAGATATCTCCTTTATTATAATATATAAACTTTGTGTGATATTACCAACCGACCATATAGGCGGTATCCTGATTAAGTCAAATTTATAATTAATTCCAACCGACCATACAGGCGGTATCCAGTTTAGTCAGGTTAAACCCAATTTTATTAAGTCCAACCGACCATAAAGGCGGTATCCTCATTTACTCAGGTTTTAAATAGTTTATATATTATAATTAAGGGAGATTAATCTAAATATTAGTAATAAAAGTTTTACCTTTCACCCCCAGTAAGTGGGAGTTATATCCTCATTGCTGAAAAGTAAATACTGAAAAGTAACGAAAAGAAAGTACTATTGCGTAAAAGTAAAAACTGAAAAGTAAAGAAAGGAAAGTACTATTGCGTAAAAGTAAATAAAATTAAATACAGAAAGCTGTAAACAAACAAGATACAATCTTCTTAGTATTCTTAAGGAATTCCTTAGAAGAAAGTATGAATTGAATTCTGAAATTCGGCCTCAATTTATAGGTAAAATTTTTCCTCATGCGTCGTAACGCGCGGTTGATGGTTAACGCGTGCACGGAACTTCGGGAGATGATGACACGTGGTAGGCGTATGTTAGTAAAGGCACATGATAGAAAAACTTCTTTGATTGGTCCACGTGTCCAGCTCATGTTAGCAGTCTCTGGCGCACATTAGTAGACAGTGTATTTTAGCACGGCGCATTTTAGCAAAACGGTGCATTTTAGCAGGAAATTTACATTTTTACCTTTTTTGTTCGTTTTCCACTGTTTTGGCCCCGAATTGCCTCTAGAGAGTCCTGTTATTTTATTTATCTACAAAATACCACAAAACACATCAAAATATTCACAAAACTAAAGAAACTATACAAAATATTAAGTCAAATGAGTGTGAAATAGTGATCTATTTACCACTCATCATTCATTCCTTGTCCATATCAAGTTTCACTTTTGACTCTTTTCGGGTTTTTCTATCATAGGGTGATTTGAAAAGTTTTCTTTAGATGTTTAAGTTATTTTGGAATAGTTTAAACTTTTCCCATTGTACATTTTCCAACGATGTATTCCTTCCAAACCTCCATTTTTGTTCCTATTGTGCATTCTCCAACAACGTTAAAACATACAATTCACTGCATATTTTTTTACCGTGCATTCTCTGGCAGTGTTAAAATACTATAGTTTCTATATGGTTCTTATATTGGTTTCCTTTGTAACAAACTTGGTGCTTATGATACGTATGATAGATATCTAATTATGATTAGATTGAAACTAAACCTGATTTAGTGATACGTGTATATTAGACAAAGACCATAGGATTTACAATGTAGTGCGCAGTTACAACGTAGTTTGTAATTGACATTGGGAAGCACACTATAAGATGCATATCCTTAAATAAAGTTCCTGGTCAAGATTTACTAACACGGTTCGGTTAGTAAAATCTGTTGAGACCAATACATGTCGTATATCGTGACTTGGTTCGATGGTTTATCCCAATGAACCATGAGTCTCAGGAGACTCATATAGACATGTAGGTGTTTATTTGATAAACACTGAACGAATCACTGAAGATTTCCTAATAGATGGTACACCAACGTCAATAGGAATCTTCTCGGGTTGAGCGAGCATAATGGTCCTTCGGCTTGAGATACCAATGTGGATATATGAGTTATCCTCCACACTTTGATGGCAGTCACGTCACCGATCTATTCATGATCAGTCCTCCGTCTGTTCGTTGGGTGTGGACTGATGCTAATGATATCTTGTACGTATCAAGATAGGATCAATCAGTCCTGTGTACAGGGCATAGGCATCTTGCACGTGTTTGTGACCTAGTAAATCCATGGCTGTGGTATAACTTCGGAAGCTTGTTCCGAGTGTTATTTAGAAATCGTAAATAGAAAGTCGACTATATTATACCGAAATGATTTGACATTTTTATCTATATCCAGGTATAATATGGATAGCATGTGACGGAGGGATTAAACGTATGCAATGACCTCAACTTGCATAGTTTACCGAGATTATCCGTGGTCATCATAATTCATGAGTGGGTGAATTATGGACACGAAATTGGATTTCGTGATGGATAAACCTAAACTTAGAGAGTCCCACAATATGAAGTGTACTCGTTGAGCACTTGGGCAACGCGTTATGAATAATACAGATTATTCATAATACTTCATCGGATTAAATGAGTTAATTCGAATATTTTAATCGGTTAAACGATAACACATGCATTAGTGGATTTTGGTCATTTTATAATTATTGTGTATTTGTATTTGATACATAATTTGATTAGATACACATTAATTAATTATCAAATGAGACTTTGACATATGCCATTGATATATGTATTTTTTATTTATTGTAAATAAAAATACATATATAATAATAATTATATTAATTAATTATTTAGATATTTAATTGTTAAATATTTGAATAGTTAGATAATATCCATATTTTATAAATGTTATGAAATATGTTTAATTTTTATTGAAACACATGGCATGATTTTATTAAACCTAATGTGTGCAGATTTGAATTGCTAACATTAAAGCTTATTATAATTAATTGATTTAATTTTTGAAAATGGAAAAAAAATACCCTCCATAGGTCGGCAAAGTGGATTTTTTAAATTAAAAAAATTTCATTTTCCCTTCTAACATCTCCATGGCCGAAAGCTTCAAGAGAAAAATGGGTTCCATAGTTGTTTGATGAAACAAAGAAGAAAGTGAAGAAAAATTCAAGAAAAGCTTAAGGATAATTGGAGATTATAGGTAATCTTTATCATTCTTGAGTTTATAAATTTGTTTCATGTTCTTGAATTTTTAGAATGGTTCTAGGGTTTACTTTCTTCTTATAAAATTGGGGCTTTTGATTTTGGTGGATGGATTTGGAAGTGTTGAGCATGTGTGAAGTCGATTTGTATGGAATTAGTGTAATTATTGTCCAATTTAATAATTTGATGATATGTTACAATTCTAGAGTCTTATAACCACTCTTCTAATGCCTAGACTTATTCTTGGGTGGTTCATGTGTGGTGACTTTGATTGGTGTTTTGATTAATTGGATTAATCTTGAAAAATTGGATTTAAAGCATGAAAAATTGATAATTATTGCTTCTGGATCAGATAGGGAAATACTGTTCATATGGTGATTACAATAATGTCTTATGAATGTATTGGATGTGTTTTGGGTGTTGGAGTAATTGCCGGAAATTTTTTCGAAGTTGAAATAAGCGAAAACGGTGAAAAATGGCATTACAGGGTGACTTTTGAGCCAACCAGGTGACGGCTATCCAAACTGTGAATTTTTCACTGTTCGAGCAGCCCATGAACTTCCCTAACACTATTGGGGCTGACTTGGGCATTCCCCATAAGTGTTGGGTGGTCGGTTCGGTCAAAAACATGTTTTGCGTCATTTTACGGAAAAATATTTTTGTAAAAGTTTCGCAATGTTTCTTAGTTGTTTAAGTCGTTATTTAATCTCTAATAAACATGTTTAGGTGAAATATGAATAAATTATTCATATTGGATATTGAATAATTTATTCGGTAATTTAAAAGATTTTAAAATTATGATTTTACCCGAGCCGCGCCCTTCGCCAAAAACCCCAACAAAAATGGTATCAAAGCAGGTCTGATGCTTCATCCATTACATTATTCATGCTTGATATATGATATGTAATCCAATTTTAATATTCGTACTTGCATATAATCTAAACGTTTCTTGACTTTTCGTTCTACCCTAACGGGAAAAGTAACAGAAATTTATTGGTTAACTTTAGTTATGTTTTTCTAAAGTAGAATTGAACTGTTTAGAAATCGATCTAAATTATAATTCTGTATTTGATGTGGAGCAATGCTTCCTTGAGGAATATCCCCGCTTAAAATAAGGCTGTAAAGTAACGTGTATTGGATGCATGTTTCTTAGTCCGTCTCATCAATACGGTTTATGGGTAACTTTCTATGGCTGCATCTGAGATCGTGCCAAAGCAGTGAGGGTGTAGTTGATAGAATTTTATCCATGCCGATTGTATATTGATACTAGACAAATTCAAGTGAAAGTGGAAATCCTGAATGTGCCAAAGCTGTCCGGACTACATCGGTAGGTTAAGTTTGTCAATGGCAAGTTAAGCCTTGATACGCCTCCTTGTGAATGTGCCAAAGCTTCCATAACACGAAATTGTCAGGACCAAAAACAAGAGTCACTGGTGAGTGATTGACAATGAGTTGTCTACCTAATGAATATACGTAGGCGAGATCGTGCCAAAGCTGTGAGTCAAAATATATTCATGGGATCCTACTCTCACTATGGAATTCGATTTAATTAATGAATTCCCGTTCTCTGTTGGGGATTACGGTATTATGTAATTAGTGGGAGACATTGCTGGGTTAGAAATCAATAACTAAAACAGTGTGTAATCTTATGGAATTTGCTGCTTTTTTTTTTTCCTTTATTCTATATTGTTTATAGAATTATGCTTCTAATCCACTGCATACATTTGAATATGTTTTCTTACTTTACTTTTGGTTGCGAGTTTCTAGAATAGGTTCTAGAATGACAGTAGACTTAGATATTGTTAGATAAGTTCAAACCATCGGGAACTGTTGTTCCGATTTTCTTGAAAAATCAAGATGGTTAGTGACTTAGTTACTAAGTCACGATTAGTAATCTAAATAGATATTTGTTTTGGATATAGTTATCTAGTAAGAATAGTTTCTTATGCAGTAAGAATTGACTTGAATTAGTTCATGTCTCGAGATTCTTGACTGGCATTAAGAAAACCCCATTAGTATTTGTTTATCTTATAATGACGTTTCTTGGCTTTAGTGACTTTTAGAAGTCACGTGTCTGAAACAGTTTGCTAATCAATCATTTGCGATTGTTTTGAATAATTGAAGGCAAATAATAAAGCTTAAAAAAGGAGATATGTATAGTTGTGTATAGAGAATATTGATTCTCACAATACGAAAACTATAGGTATTGGATACTAGATCTCCCGTCTAGTTATTCAGAATAATATTTAATAACTCTTTTGATATTTGATATCAGAACTTGTGACTATTGGATAGTTACTTGTTCTATATAAACAATTGTTACATATTTTAATATGGCTGGTAGTGTCATTAATGAAAAGATAAACATTAAGAAAATATTCGGTTAACTAAATAACTTGGAACAGTGCTTTATGAGATTTATCACATAAGCATAAGATGCTTATTCCGTATGGTAAAGGATGGTCTGATATAAGATCATACCACATATCCTTATCCATTTAATGAATATTGTATTGATTAAAGATGTTGCAAAAAATATATATATATCTGAAGTATGAGTAATTAAGTCTGTATGGGTGTCTTAACACCTAGTTCCCTAAAGCCAACCGGTTTGGGAGTCACTGACCCAAAGCTCATTACATCGATGGATGATATTGTATATAAAAAAAAATCAGAAAAATCAGAAAAATATTTCATTGCTAAAAAAGGTGTGAAGTCTAATATAACTTTAGGACAAAAATATTACTATCTTCTCAACTACACTTGTGACTATTGTGGGCAAAAATGAGTTGATTAATATTTTATTGGCTGTGTATATGGAGAATGGTAAAAATAATCGGCGAATTTACTTATTCGGTAATTTAGAAAGAAAGAAAACAACTTTAAACTTGGATAAGAAGTTTCACCTGATTAGTCACTAACTTCTTTATTCTATTTTCTCTTGTCTTCTTGCTTTTGTGTGCATTAGTTTTATTATCTTTTTTTATAAGACTTTTGTGGGTATCGTTGCTGTAAGCCCTCCTGAGACTACAACTCGTCCACTAGGGACACCTAGGGGTTTAAAGGCTTGTTGCATACGCTAAATGCAACTGTGATCCCTACGAAAGTGGATTAGTTAAATTTTATTTTAAAGATGTTTATTTTATTTTATTTTATTGTTTTTCTCGAGGACTAGCAAAATATTAGGTTTGTGGGTGTGATGAGTGGTAAATATATCAATATTTCCCACTCATTTGACCTAATATTTTGTATAGTTTCTAGAGTTTTTTGAATGTCTTGATGTGTTTTATGTTATTTTGTAGATAAATAAAGTTTCAGGACTCTCTGGAGGTGATTCGGGGCCAAAACAGTGAAAAACGGACAAAAAAGGCAAAATTGTCATTTGGAGCGTTGCGACAGCTAACGTGCGCCAAAGTCTACTAACCTGCACCGAGACACGTGTCATAATAAGAGAAGATTTGATAAAATATGCCTTGCTAACGTGCGCCATGCTAACGTGTGCCGTTTGCTAACGTGCGCCGAATTCGCTAACGTGCGCCATGCCACATGTCATTATCACATGCTACCGACAATCGCCATCGCCACGTGTCGTCCATGTGTCAGCCACGTGGCATCCATATCAGTCTCATGCCGAGTCAGCTTGCCACGTGTGAGCCATGTCATCATAAACCAATCATCTTATGCCACGTGTCATCATCATATGTTGCCGACAATTATTATCACCACGTCAGCGCCACATCAGCACATACATCATCAATGATTTCAGTACAATAATTCAATGGTTGCCACGTCAGCACAATTATTGAGTTAATCATTCAGCCCCTGACACGTGTCACCATCTCAGTAAAAGGCAAGCCACGCGTCGAAGATCAACGCGCGTCGCGACGAGGAACACATTCTGCCTCGCGACGCGCAAGGCCAATTTTTGTTTCATTGCATGAAATTCATTGATGATGTTAATTTATTATATCAACATTATACTTTTTTTTTTTGAATAAAATACATTATCATCCTATTTGAAACCAAAATGATATTATCTTCTGTAATAGTAAATGGACTGGCTTTATCCGAGCTAAAGCTTCCAGAATCCTGCCATGAACAACAAGTTGGCATGAAGAGGACCGAGACAACTATGGTGTTGCTTGGGGAGTCCATGGAAGAAATATTGTAAATTCCAGAACCATTGGAGAAGTCCAGAGTTCCAGAGCTACATTTTATGTATCTAGCAAAGTCAGGGTTGCCTGCATCAAGGTCTAGTACCAAGGGGTGCTAGAATGCCGAATTTCAGATTTGAATTCATGTTTTCTTCTTTGTAATTCCTTAAGAATACTGAGAAGATTGTATCTTGTTTGTTTATTTACGGTTTTCAGTAATTAGTTTCCGCATTTTTACTTTCTTTTCTTTACTTTTCAGTCTTTACTTTCTACAATTTACTTTTACGCACAGTACTTTTCTTTCTTTACTTTTTCAGTTTTTACTTTTCAGTAATGAGGAGGTAACTCCCCCTTACTGGGGTAGAAGGTAAAGCTTTTATTACTATTATTTAGATTAATCTCCCTTAATTATAATATATAAACTATTTAAAACTTGACTTAATGAGGATACCGCCTCGTTGGTCGGTTGGTAATTAATTATTAATTTGATTTAATCAGGATACCCCCTATAGGGCTGGTTGGTAATTATCACGCAAAGTTTATATATTATAATAAAGGAGATATCTAAAATAGTAGTGATAAAAGTAGATCCTTTTACTCTAGCATTTTCTTTTATTGTATTTTTACATTTTTAATTTCCAGCATTTACTTTTCAGCATTTACTTTTCAGTATTTACTTTTCAGTATTTACTTTTCAGCATTTACTTTCCAGCATTTACTTTATGTCTTTTATTTTATTTAAGCTTTTCTTAGCCTTAGATATGTTTCGTAACTAAGCCTATTATCTGGATTGTGATGAATTCCAATATCACCGGTTAATAATGGGTTATTTTACAGTTTGGGTAATTTAAAGGTTTATTTATTGAGTCTTAAGCTTAATGTTTCTTGTTAACTATCCATTAATAAGATTGATTTGGTAAACTTAAAATGAACTTGGAAAATGGATTTTAGGTTTAAACTCTAGATTCAATAGCCCACGATCTTCATTGAGGATAGATAACCCTTTAATAGATTTCCTTATAGGATAGGAATATACTTGTCGGGCGGGGGTAACCATAATTGGAACTTAATCTTAATGAATTTAGATAACTTGGTTGACATAGGAATATGATTAATTAAGTTACACTGAGTATTTGTATCTGACCATCGGAATAGGCTTTTGAATAAATTCGTGTTCCAGGTTAATAAACCAATATATTGCACAAACGTGAAATAACCACTTCATCTTTAAAAGATATTTGAAAGAATCACAACCCTTGATAGTTTAATAATCTTGACTTTTTCCTTAATTTACTTTCGCACTGTTTTATTTATTCGTCTTTAGTTTAAAGTCACCATCCAATCAAACAACCAATCCATTAGATACTTGTAATAATTTGGCTTCATAAATTAATAGATTAGGTATTAAGTCCTCGTGGGATCGATACTTTTTGTACTACTTGAACTATATGTGCGCTTGCGTTATACGCGTGTGATTACGTCGGTCAATCGCGCACAGCTTGGCCGGCATTTCTGGCCGGCTCGGGATGACTCTCCTCCGTCAGGACAAACTTCAGGTCTTCGCAGACCAGGATAGCGTTAACATAATTTTCCTCCCGTTAATTTATCGTTTGAGAGTACGGAAATAATTGGAGAAACCATGGCTGAAAAATAAAATAAACAAGCATTGAAAATTCATTCATTGCATATCAAAATTATCAAATAATTTTGGCATAAAATTAAACATAATGCATGAACCATGAATAACGAATTAGAAACCTAACAGAATTACTATGCCACGGAAATCTATCATCCCACAAGTAAGTGCCGCCGTAGGGTAGGTCAAGTACTTGCATGATAAATCGAGACAATCTCAGTTGATTAATATATGCGAGAATAACTCTTATTCCTATATTAAACAGCTACCGTTTCATTTGATCAAGGAATTTTATTAACAGTTAATTATTTCTTGTGAGTGGGACCCGTCGTTTCGGGATTCTTGGACTTAACGAGTGAAGTACCGCCATAGGGTAGGTCAGTTCACAAGATACATCTAGAATCCCTATCCTTTCGGAATCCAAACCTGATATTGACCCAAAATGGACACCATCCATAGGGGACAAAATCAAAGCCGTCTCGAGGCGCCTTTTGAATCTCACGTTTTCGGACTAACAACGGAGATCGCGGAATATATTGTCGTATATCCCTCTCTCACTCACTATTTTAAAATTAAGGTTTCTATTTATAAAATATCTAATATTTTAATTTAATTAGTGTGAATAAATTTATGGCGGCTAAATCATAACTGTTATTAACATTAGTTCAACATTAGTGACCTAACCAATTTTAACTCTTAAAATTTATATCACTAATTTTCATTAGTCTCTACTAATACTATTACTCAATAAACCAATTTAATTAGAGTGGTATTAGTGACCTATATATTTTAACTCTTAAAATATTAGAACACTAATAGGTTTAAAAATTTTAGAATCCTAAAAATGTCAAGATTTATATTAAACTATTTAATTAATCTTAGTGTGTTATAAAATCCAATGGTACGTGGAATTGTATCCCGAGTGTAGACCATATTACCGTCCATTCGGATTCGGATATGGAATTTATATGCGGGTTTCCATCCTATATACCAATGGAAGTTATTATGCACTAATTATGCCCAATACGTTAGAATTCAAATTTTAAACCATAAATCCAATTAATTGATTTCCATGCATATCATAATCTAATTTAAACATTTTAAATCACATAAAATTATATTTCATGTCTATAATGATAATGCATCTAAAACATGTTATGACATGTAAAATGCAAGAGTAGGCACCCTAAGCTATATGACATGTTATTCAAACAATTCGAAATAAACATACATTTAACATAAAATTGTTTTGCATTGACCGAGCTCTTATTTTTCCTATACTAATCTAATTAGTACATCAAATTTACCAAGGCATCCCTTGATCTTCAAATCCCGCTTCAAGGTGGTGTTGGCTCTTTTTGCGACTTCGGTGCTCCAAATTACAATAATTGAAATTTTACATTGGAAAATAAAAATTACAACAATTATAAACAATGGCCTTACATCCCAAAATCAAAACCAACTACAAAAATAAGAGCCTGAAAAATTTACGACCAATGCAAAATCCATTCATCACATGAAATAATAAAAACATTCATCATATGAATATTATTTTGTGCCTACTTATCTAAACATGCATATCATATTTATAACTCATATAAATATATAAAAAACATAAACTTTAAATGAAAAAAAAGAAGGGATAAGAACACTTTTCAACCTCACTCTCGATGCCAATTGTAGGAAACTTTTTCTCGCGCAGCGGAAACGTCTTAGGCACACGGATCGGACTTGAAATTTTTTTCTTCCCTTCTCCTTTGAATGTCGAATGGAACCAACAGTACCACTGAAATTTTGCTACTTTTTTAAGCCAAATTTCAGCCCCGAAACAGTCCCCGAACAGAAGCACAAAACCGGATTGTTTTAGCACTCGAAATATGCCCAGCACACTCCCGAACAGCCGCTAAAATTACATGGACAGTGGTTGTGTTTTGGTTCTGATTTTTCACTTGAAACAGCCCCAACACAGCCCCAAAGCACCACTAAATGTTCCCCAAAAATTATGGATTAAAACGAAACCAAACCGGGTTCCGTTTCACCAACCAAATGGGCGACAGTGAGCAATATTTAGCCTCATTGCCGTGAACAAGAAAATAAGATAAAGATGAAATGAAGTTCGACCCCACAAAGTCTTCCGTGCTATGTCTCGTTACCAACGAATACTTGTGTGGGCAAGACTCACAAAATAATCTCTAATGGTTTAGGGATTAAGTCACACAAACAACTTTTGTTTTTGATTTTTCTTTTTCTTTTGTTCTTATTTTTCTTTCTCAACAATTGAGAGGATTTGGAAGAAGAATAAAGGTGGCTAGGGTTAGAATGAGAGGCTTAGCTAAAAGAAAAATCATATTTTCCTTTTTATACTTAGGGTTTAATTTTTACAAAATAAAACAAAACCCTTCTTATTTCTCCATGTGTGAAATTCGGCCAAGGGGTATATTTTTCAATAATTTTGTAACATCCAATATTACATAATCATCATCTTAATGATAATTTAAAATTCCTCTTTAACTGTTGTAACATCCAATTTAAGATGTTTATTTTCCAAAAACTCTTCCCCACATTTTCCTTTGAAATTCGGTCAACACTAGGAATAATAGATAATTTTGTAACATTAAGTATTTAATTCCATAATTAAAATATATGTTACAAAATCAAAGAGTTACTACCTTTCATAAAGGTGTAACTTCCCAATTCAATTCAAAGGGTTTCCAAAACCCAAATTTGGAATTCCAATATTAGCCTTCATTCAAATTATATTAAATATAATTTAATAATAAATAATAAAAATTATCATATAATCATTTATTATATAAAACATATATTAACTTTTAATATATAGTTACAAGTGTTACAAATAATATTATTAATCATATTAATAATATTTATACATATGTGAGTATACAATTGGACTATCCAATTATACTAAATCCGCTATAGTAAATCGAGCTAGCACGGGGACTAAATGGACCTACGGTTCTGAGCTCCAATAATCTCGAAATATTAATTAAGCTCTTAACTAAATATTCTGAATTATTAACTCCGGGTTATTCTACTAAAAACCCGAAGCTGCATTCTAGTTGCCGCAGATGATATATTAAGCCGAACCAAGTCGGTATCCATTGATATATTTATTGCATATAGATTAACTCTTCACGAGTATCTCGTAATTAGAACCGGGTCATAATGTCTGTTATACCCCTCTAACTATTTTCACCTTAAGTACTATTGATTCTCTAATGAACGATTTATTCATAAGGATTATGAATTTTAATCTTTCTATTCGAAATAGAAAGACTTGAGCGCTCAAATCGTTCAAGCACCGAATCAACCCTTAAGAAAGATACTCCTATACTTCTCGCAAGAAGGAGTGAACTCCATTTCTATGTAAAACCTTCCCAGCTACACAACAGACCATGCCCCCAAAGTACGTAGCTATTGGTCGGGACTGCTACACCAACCCTACCTTTGTAAATAAAATGACATACCCTGCCATGCAGGAGTTCATAGTACACTCAGGATTAAGATTAATCCATATATGACCAACTAGTATATCAAAATGACTTTCTTTGTTTAACGGATATTAAAAGAATGTCATTTCCATCTGGGTCTAGTCCTATATGATCACATCATACAAGGTGCCTCCATTCTCATGTCTCTATATGGACAATCCCAGATCAAGGTCGCCATACAAATATAGAATGGACTGCAGCTATAGATAAACCATAAACAAAGTACCCGTTTTGTTTGCTCTCTATGGACTATTTAAGATTACTAACTTCAGACTTAAATCCTCTTATGTATGACACTCATACACTAAGTCTGAAGGTATATAAATAATATAGGGTATTCAAGATAATTTATAATACGCGAAAATTAAACAAACACTTTGATAAATGAATAATTCATCATTTTATTTCAAAACACATAAAGCCGTTTACATCATATGTAGCTCTAGGGCATACATCCCAACACCGCCGCGCCCTTCGCCCAAAACCCCAAAAAAATGGTATTAGAGCGGGTATGATGCTTCATCCATTACATTATTCATGCTTGATATATGATATGTAATCCAATTTTAATATTCGCACATACATGTAATCTATACGTTTCTTGAATTTTTGGTTCTACGCTAATGGGAAACGTAACGGAAATTTAATGGTTAAGTTTAGTTATGTTTTCAAAAGTAGAATTGAACTGTTTAGAAATTGATCTAGATTATAATTCTGCATTTGATGTGGAGCAATGCTTCCTTGAGGAATATCCCCGCTTAAAATAAGGTTGTAAAGTAACGTGTATTGGATGCATGTTTCTTGGTCCGTTTTGTCAATACGGTTTATGGGTAACTTTCTATGGCTACATCTAAGATCGTTCCAAAGCAGTGAGGGTGTAGTTGATAGAATTTTATCCATGCCGGTTGTATATTAATACTAGAGAAATTCAAGTGAAAGTGGAAATCCTGAACGTGCCAAAACTGTCAGGACTACATCGGTGGCTTGAGTTTGTCATTGGCAAGTTAAGCCTTGATACGCCTCCTTGTGAATGTGCCAAAGCTTTCATAATGAGAAACGGTCGGGACCAAAATCAGGAGTCACTGGTGAGTGATTGATAATGAGTTATCTACCTAATGAATATACGTAGGCGAGATCGTTCCAAAACTGTTAGTCGAAATATATTCATGGGGATCCTACTCTCACTATGGATTTCGATTTAATTAATGAATTCCCATTCTCTGTTAGGGATTACGATATTACGTAAAGTAGTGGGAGACATTACTGGGTTAAAAATCCATAACTAAAGCAGTGTGTAATCTTATGGAATTTGATGCCTTTGTTTTTCTTTTATTCCATATTGTTTATAGAATTATGCTTCTAATCCACTGCATGCATATTATTTGAATATGTTTTCAGACTTTACTTATGGTTGCGAGTTTCTAGATAGGTTCTAGAATGACATTAGACTTAGATATTGTTAGATAAGTTCAAACCATCGGGAACTGTTGTTTCGATTTTCATGAAAAATCAAGATGGTTAGTGACTTATTTACTAAGTCACGATTAGTAATCTAAATAGATATCTGTTTTGGATATTGTTATCTAGTAAGAATAGTTTCTTATGCAGTAAGAATTGACTTGAATTAGTTCATGTCTCGAGATTCTTAACTGCATTAAGAAAACCCCATTAGAATTTGTTTATCTTATAATGACGTTTCTTGGCTTTAGTGACTTTTAGAAGTCATGTGGCTGACACAGTTTGCTAATCAATCATTTGCAATTGTTGTGAATAATTGAAAGCAAATAATAAAGCTTAAGAAAGGAGATATTTATAGTTGTGTATAAATAATATTGATTCTCACAATACGACAACTATAGGTATTGGATACTATATCTCACATCTAGTTATTTAAAATAATGTTTAATAACTGTTTTGATATTTCATATCAGAACTTGTTCTATATAAACAGTTGTTACATATTTTAATTGTTGGACAGTTATGACCCATAGCATCACTATTTGTATAAATCATGGTGTTGTTGTACAAATTAACTATGTGACAAAGGAAATTGCTTTTTTATCATTTGTAATTAGATTACCAAGATGTATAAATGATAAAAGGTCCATATGATTAGTTTCGGATTGAGATGATATAAGACATCATCAATCCATAATGGTTTAATCATTAAATATCACTAGTCGTAGTATTATCGAGATTGGACATCGATAATGCGGAATAGACTAGTATTGCACTTGTGCGTGTTGTGGGAGCATAACGACATAGTTCTCATAAATTTGGGTATAGGATACTCATACAAGTGTAATAGGAGGTTGTGTTTTAGCGATGGTATGGAAAACAGCTTCGCTCTGGATAGACCCCTCAGAATTCCATTGGTAGTATGACTATGTGTCTATGGAAGTCTGAATCATGGTAGATGTATTTGGTCTTAACCTGAGACTTGCACCGCTAATACTTGCGACAATCAATGTACTTTGGTTTTGGTCGTCCAGGGCTTTAATAGGTTCTGTGTACGCCTCTTCTGTGTATATTGAGAATCGTAGTGTATTGGGTGTGATGTCGAGATAGAAGTATCACTCCAGTCATAGTGGAGATGATGATCACGTAGGATACGGAACTGGTTCTCTTATATGCTGCAGCTATCGGGATATTATGACTAGGTCATGTTTATCCGATTATAGAGACTAGTTACCAGAGATCCGATATGTGCTTCGTACGGGGCAGACACGATTTCAGCCTCAGACCTTGCACGTGACATCCGATACTGGATCGAAATACGCAATACTACGTATACTACGCCTGATATAGATCACATATTCCAGTAAGAATATTTCTGGAGAATTGGGTAGGCACGGTGCTTTGCTAGAAGCCAACCATGTCTTGTAAATCGGTAAAAATGTAGTACTAGGTACGTATGTGTTCGGATAGTCCGACGACCGGATTTACTGCCAACATATTCAGGGATCTCATGGGCCGCTTCCCGAAGATTCACTGATGACGTATGACTCGCACTTTATTAATCTGGGATTAATCATAAGAGAGAGAAAATTAATCTGGGATTAATTGCGGAGATATTTTATCTGGGTTAAAATATTAATTAAAGAGAGGGAGAACGATTAATTTGGAATTAATCGATAAAATAATATATTCGATATATTATACGAAATTGGATTTCGACGTGGAATTAAAATTAGATTTTAATTCGGGCAAACGAGTTAATTTAGAATTAATTCGTTAGCGACGTGAATAGTAATTTTGCTAGGCATAATTATTTAATTAAATTTGATTTAATTTCGTCGCAACGGAAAATTCATTAATTCGAATTCAAGTGCGGCCCACAAGTCACATCACGTGTCGCTTCACATCGCACGTCATTCAAGTGATGGATGTCTTATCACTTTGTGTGATTGACATGCAGTCATTATTCATGAAAGAAGTGGTTGTGAGACATTTAATGAGATTTTTGGCTCCAAAATTTGGTTTGGCTTTTGGAAATGATATACCAAATTTTGTAAAGCTTTTTCATAATTGTTTTTAGAAAACAAAATAAGAAAACACATCTCATCTCTTTCTCTCCCTTTGTATTCGGCCTAGGGCCAATTCTTTCTCCCTTTTGGCTTGCCAAAACTGTGAGCAAGAACAAGTGAAAAGGAAAATTTGTGGCAATTTTTCCTATGCTAGGACATGAAGGGTCATCCTAAGGTGATAGGGAACTAACTTATGAGCATGGAATCACCACACAAAGCTTGGAGCTTGGAGATGCATCCATGGAGGTGATGACTGAATCTTGGAGGACCAAAATGGAGCAAAGCCGAGAGCTTCAAGGGAGCTTGGAGAAAGGTTTTTGTTCCTCGCATCGCATAACCGTTCAATGTGAGTATGATTCCGCCGTATTTCATTGTTGTATTCGCACATGTTTCCTGCTTGAAATCGATCTTGGGACTTAATAGAAACCCAACAATCGTATCAGAGCTATTTTGAGCATGTAATGAAATTAGGGTAAAATTAGGGTAAAATCAATTTGAGCATGATTTGATAAAATTGATTGATTGAGTATGCTTGAATGATGATGTATTGAAGTTGTATATGATCAATTTCATGAAATATTGATTGGATCAATTTTTGCCCAAAATATAGGCTTGGCCGAATATGAACAATGCTCTAATGTCATGGTATTTTTTGTTCCTTTGATCATTAGATGACTTGAAACAATTGGGAAATGTTGATTGAGATATTTAATTGGATTGAATTTTGAATTGGAGAAATTATCCCTCATTGCCATGACTATAAGCATGTGAAATGATATGATTTTTTGATTCAAATGTGTGTTGGACATGTGTTGATGATAATGAGCATAATTAATTGAGTAAATTAGTGTTTTGGAAATGTTAATTTGGTTAATTAATTATGACATACACTTTGGTTAATTTAATTATGAAATTTGGAATTTTTGAAATTAAATTAATTGGGCTTAGATTTGGAATTGGGATTTTAAAGTTGTAATTAGGCTTAATGGGCTTGGTTGGGCCAAGTTTGGTTTAGGCTAATTGGTTGGATTCAATTGGGCCCAAAACCATTTCCATAAAGTCCAATTATGACTTAATGGACCTTTAATTTTAATTGGGCCTAATGGGC
This sequence comes from Zanthoxylum bungeanum, assembly GCA_019454045.1. Classification (NCBI taxonomy): domain Eukaryota; kingdom Viridiplantae; phylum Streptophyta; class Magnoliopsida; order Sapindales; family Rutaceae; genus Zanthoxylum; species Zanthoxylum bungeanum. The sequence continues at coordinate 26,643 of SKCR01014332.1, read as the reverse complement.
CTAAATTGGTTTCTTGGCAAATAAGGGTGATTCCTTAAATGGGCTTTGGTATTTGGGTTTTACCCATATTGACCAAAAGTCCATGCCTTAGAAATTAATTAAAAGCCCATTGGGCTTTAAATTAAATTGACATTGGATGTTAATCGGGCTTTGAGACCCGTAACGATTAGATTTGGAATCTAAGTCGAAAAGGCACATTAAAAAGTGTAATATTTAATTTGGAATTAAATAATGAGTTAGTATTAAATACAAATTAAATTGGATTTAATGTTGTAGTTTAATATAATTCAAGAATTCGTACTTTGAGTACTTATTCGCAAAACGAGTTGGACCCGCGCAAAATCAATTCGTTGTTTGAATATTGGATGGTCATTAATTTTCAGATTAATTAATTGGATTAGATTGATTGATAACATGCTTGTGTGAATACATGGATGCGATGTATGAATAATGTATATCAGATGGATATTAGATGGGTGAGGGCAATTTTGGAAATTGTTGTAATAAATTTAGAATTTATTAATTGGACCTGCGTGTCCAGCCTATTACCTCTTGACTCTGTGTATTTCTCTTCTCACATATTCCCCTCAATGTAAATGAGGTTTCTTTAGAAGTCTTATGTCATAGGGTAGAAGTAATACTTTTGCTAACGGGAGAGAGGAAAGGGAGAGATTTGTTCTAGGAACAATGTGTTAAGTATCCATCCGCATATCATTATTATATTTATTTATACGCGCCTTATTATGTGTTTAGAATGCATGCTTAAGGGTGTATGATGATGAGACCTTAACAAAGATAATTAATTGGTTGCCAATTACACGCGAAAAACCCTCAAAATAAATTAAGCGTTTTTCCTTCCATTGAGTGATTCTTACTCAAGATCCAAGATTGGAACTAGTTTGTTGGCCAAAGTCAAGACCTTTGTCCGTCGTGGATGTGTTTGAATCATGAAGGCTTTGTTCCATATTGGTGTCTTGTCCAAGTTGTGATTTGTTGGCCAAAGTCAAGATCACTTCTTGTCCATCGACATTGATTATGAAGCTTTCCAAGGTCAATGGGTTCCGCTTAACTGGGATCACTAAGTTTGTTGTGCCAAAGCCAAGGCTTAGTTTATTCAGAGGAAAAATGTTAGGGAATATATTGGATATATTGGCATAAATAAGATATATGTTTCGGACTTGGACGTACACCTACTGGATCTAGGAATTCGATGGGATCCAATTGATCTTAGAGATCTACCTAGTTAATTATCATACAATTTATTGGCCAAAGTCAAGATTGTGTGTTATTTAACGGGATCCTAGCCCACTAGGAAACAAGGTTTCCCGAGTACTCCACAGAGGGTTAGAGGCTCGCCGAAAAATAGTGGGAGGCAAGTATTAAATTTGCAATATTCGTTTAGTTACTTGCCATACGCGCTCATTTCAAATATTTCGTCAAATAAATTTATATATTAGTTGGACTAGTATTTAATTGTTGTTTTAATAAAATAGTTGGACTGTATTCAAACAATTTCAATTAATAGTTGATTTTATAATTGGATTATAGTAATCAATATAATTGAATTTAACCAATTAAATTATAGTTGATTATATAGTTAGACTATAGTAATCATTATAATAAATAGTACCTAAAATCTTTGATTTGATAGTTAGACTATTGGAATTAAGATAAATTGAAAGATTAGTGTTTAAAACATAATCATGGGTGAAAATGTATTTAAACAGCTTTAATTTTCAAATTGGGAATAAAACCTCAGGATAGTCCTGAGAACTGAGAAGTTACTCTATTTGATAGAATAACCTCTTGAGCCTAAGCCTGGAGTTAAGTAAATAGTAGAGCATGATCTTTGGAATATTCATGTGATGATAACTTTAGTGTTTAATCCATTAAGCTTGCCGAAATAGACTCCTTAATTTCTTATTCAGAACTAAGGATTAGATCCTTATAGTATGTTGTTGAAATTGAAGGATCTTCATAGATCTATCCTTAGATCTTAGAAGTACAAATTGCATGAGAAAACTCTTGGAGAGTTAATGGCAATGCTCAATGAGACAAAGACAGAGTTTGCAATAGGGCAAGAAGCGCAAGGCGCATCTTACTTCGACATTCCAGAAGGCCAAGGCTTGGCCAAAGGCTTCTGGGAATGGAAAAGGACAAAGGCAAAATCATTATAGTATTCTAGGAAGACAAAGAACATATCCCAAGATGTCTGCCTAAATCGTGGCAAACGAGGTCACTGGAAGCGTGACTGTCGTATGGACAAGGCAGACATGAAGGAAGTGAAGACGGTGTAAGGCTCCGACTTCAAATATATTTGTTATAAACATGTTCACTACTGGTATTAAAATTGGATTTTAAATACTGATGTGGTACATAAATATATACTGATGTGCAGAATCTGCTCATTAGCAGGATACTGAGTTCAGATGAGATTGATCTACGAATTGGAAAAGAGACGACAGTCGCTGTTTTAACCGTAGAAACCTAATTTTAGGAACTACCCTTTGGGTATGTACTTAAATTAGGAAATTGTTAAATGTAACTAGTTTTACTAGAAACATTATCTCTATATCAGGGTTTAACCCGTTGCGGGTATACCATTATATTCTAGAACACTAAAGTGTTTTATTATATAAAGATGATATTGAGATAAACACATTAGATGTGAATAACAGTATTTATATTTTGAATATAAATAAATCTCGAACATATTACATGACAAACAAATAGCTCAAACTGATTTAATCAGTTGAAACCTATAAGTGGCATTGTTGTCTGGGACACAATTAACAAGACTCGTATATCCACACTTTTGAAGAGTGGATACTAGGACGGATTTGATTCTATTCAAATAATGTCTACGAATCTAGTTTATTAGGCAAAGTGCCTATAACACTTTACTTGGTAAAAGTGCAAATGCCACCGATCTGTTAGCCCTTGTTCATAGTGACGTAAGTGGGCCCATGTCTAGCTAGGCTAGATGTGGATATGAATGATTCGTGACCTTTACGGATGTGGCATCGTGTTATGGTTATGTGTTTCTTTTGAAACACGAATCGGAAACTTTTAGAGTTTCGACATGAAATAGACAAACAGACCGGCTAAAGTATTAAACCATCACGGTTAGACCATGATGAAAATACTTAAGCAATAAGTTTCTCATATACATGAAAGAGTATAGTATTCTTTCATTGAGGACTCCTCTCGGAACATGTCAATTTGACGGTGTGTCTGAACAGAGAAACCAAATTTTGTTAGACATTATAAGGTTAATCATGAGTCGCTCTGAGCTACCATTTCCTTCAACGGATACGCATTAAACAGTGCAAGACTTATTTTGAATAAGGTTCCATAAAAATTTGTTTGACAGACTTCATGTTAGATATGAAAAGGAAAGAAACTAGGTTTTCTCATTCCTGAAGATTTGGGAATGCTAGGCATATGTTTGGATGATACCAAACTAGAACCCAAATCGGATAAGTGCCTAAGTTGTAGGTTATCCTAGGGAAACCAAAGTATAGTACTTAAACAACTCACAAGAGAACAATGTAATTGTTGCTCACCATGCGGTTTTCCTAAGAGGAATACCTATATGCAGTGGTAAGTGGGAGGAAAGTAAAACTCGATGAAAATCGGAGTAATACTGTTCCAGGCACCGATTTCTTAATGGAACATAGATAATTCATCAGGGATGAAACTATACCAATAATCTTCGAATACACAAGAACCACGTAAGTCGGAGAGATTCAGAAAACAACCTGGGAGGTATGGGTTTCTGATCTCACCTAATAAAGATGTCAATCTTATTGAGGAATACGAACTGACTACGTATGAGGAAGTGATACAAGGTATCGACTCCCTATTATGGAAAAGTGCCATGATGTCCGAAATGGATTCCATGTATACCAACCAAGTTTGGACACTGGTTGTTGTACCGAAAGGCATTGTGTCTGTTGGTACTATATAAGTCTTCAAGGAAGACATACATGGAAGGCAACGTACCAACGTACTAAGCTAGGCTTGTAGCGAAAAGGTATCGTTATTTTTAATGGTTCAAAGATTTCTATTTGAAGTGTTGAAAACTATATCTTTGAAATTCATAGTGAGTCTTTGAATTGTTCAAGGATGTTTGATATGATCAAACATGTGAATTTATGGCAATTAGTTCTAAAGTTATTTAATGAATGTGATTCTTACTCAATATTAAACTTCCACGATTCCATCTTGATGAAATTGGTCAGTGGGAGTAATTGAATCTTATATGATTTGATTCGTTGATATTGAGTGTTACCGAATTAGTTTTCAATACTCTTAGGGTTATGCTCCAGTTACAATAATTCATCTCTTTAATTAAGGCTCCATTAGTTTCTACAATTACGTATATGATATGTATAGTAGAAAATTCGAATCTTGAAAAGTTTGAGATTTGAAACTTTCTTTTGTATAATTATTATATAATTGAGAGTATTTGCGCCTCAGAGGTACAAGTAAAAGTTTATCATTTATTCTATTTAATAGAATATTGTATTCTATTTGATAGAATATCTTATCTACGATCCCGAGTAATAAAATTATTTTATTACTTGGTGTGTAACATCAGATGTTGACGATTGTAGAAAAGACTTGACTTATTGAAGTCAAATGTGAGAATGATAAACTATAAATGGAACTACATAATTAATTAGATGAAATGACCCTACGATATATTCCGTATAAGTTTAATAGGATGTCAGAATCATTTACAAAGTATTTGATACTTATTGGTTCAGTTGTTTTCTTATCGAAGAAAATTATCCTATAACTTATAGTGGGAGCGATATTTGATATCGATTTCGGAAATTACCATTGAACCATAGATCTAAAATTATTCTAGCTTACTGCAATCAAGTTTTGAACTTGATTAAGCTTTCGTTATGAATAGTTCATAAAATGTGCAAATTATTTGCGCAGCAAAAGCTAAATGAGCTTGATAAGGGTCTGACATTTATAGTATGACAGTGAGAAAAGTTATACTCAGTGATCTATTGTAGATTCTGAGAAAACTTGTCTCTAGTCGCACTAATTGAACAATTAAGAATCTGTTGGTTAATATTAAACTATGTATTTTAGCTAAAGAATGCAAAGTGGCGTTCTTGAATGTTTTCTTCAAATGAGAGATCTGTTGCGGTTTCTTTATTTGAAGAGTTCATTCTAGAATGGCCCTAGAGTTTGTTTTCTGCTGAGATCACAGTTTGATATACTGACTTATAGAGCCTATTGTAGACTCAGATAAGCTTTCCAAAAATTTATGTTCTCTAATTTTGATACAGTCAGATTGTCTGATTTTATCAAAACATAAAGAATGCATATATGATAGTAGGGTCAGTGGGAGCGTACAAATTTCTTTCTGGTGTTATATATCCTAACGAAACTATCATTATTAGAGTAATAATGAGATGTTTGTATAGTAAAATGTTTACTTAAGTCTTCTTTTCTCTATGTAAGCAGTGAGAGTAGTCTCTGTTATATTTGATATAAAGTTTCATATATGATATAAGACTAAGAGACTTGTAAGATACTCCCACTAGTCGCGTATTAGATATGATATAATAAAGGACACAGTAAGACTATCTGTATGACAGTTAGTATAACTGTTTGACAGTTTACGTGTCTTTATATATATAGTATTCATCTTTCGTAAATGATGATTCCTTTGTCGAAAGTGATATTAATTAGAATGTCTAGTCAATCTTATGCACCATAAGATGATGGAATAGTGAATGCTATATTATGTGCGATTCAAAATATCAATTTAATCGTAATTGTTACGAGTTATTTTGATATGTTGTAGACCATATGATGGGTCTTGAAACATGTTCTTTGTTATCTTGGAGATACTAAGAACGAGTTTTTTATTCATGGAGAATTTAGTGTGCAACCATAAGGTGAGATTAGTTTTGATCCTAATTATGACATTAGATGGTCTATGTCATATAAAGTCAGAAAATATGCAGTGAGAGTGTCACCGTTGATTCTACTAAACTAGTGGAATCAGTTGCAATTTATGAAGTATTGACTTTTGAAGTTTCATAGTGACCCTTTAGATTAGAAGTTTTCATATTAGTGTAGTGCTTCCGGTTGTCTTATAGTATTTGGATTTGATCTCTAAATACATAGACAACTCAGTAGCTATAACACAATACTAATATAGCGTTTGAGTCATATTGATGTGGAATTTGGATTCTACAAAATATGAATGATGTTGGCTAAGGAAAACAATTGAGTTTGTTGGACGGACTCAATTTGTTAAAGCAGGCTTACTTGTTGTTGCCTATCTCTTGAGTGCTATATGAGCTCTTGAGGGCCATGGGTATATGATACACATTGAGATGTGTATATGATATTATGGATTGGCACCATAGCAAGTGGGATAAATTGTTAGGGTTGGTGCTTAGAGTGCCAATCCGGATCGTATTTATGTCCGATTCATAAATATGAACAATTCTGTTTTCCATAATATTGCTTATTTAATTGTAGCACCTCTTGTCTTTTATACACATATTCGATCTAATTGAGATTAGATATCTAATTATGATTAGATTGAAACTAAATCTGATTTAGTGATACGTGTATATTAGACAAAGACCATAGGATTTATTATGTAGTGCGTAGTTACAAAGTAGTTTGTAATTGACATTGGGAAGCACACTATAAGATGTATATCCTTAAATAAAGTTCATGGTCAAGATTTACTAACACGGGTCGATTAGTAAAATCTGTTGAGACCAGTACATGTCGTATATCGTGACTTGGTTTATCCCAATGAACCATGAGTCTCAGGAGACTCATATAGACATGTATGTGTTTATTTGATAAACACTGAACGACTCACTGAAGATTTCCTAATAGATGGTACACCAACGTCAATAGGAATCTTCTCGGGTTGAGCGAGCATAATGGTCCTTCGACTTGAGATACCACTGTGGATATATGAGTTATCCTCCACACTTTGATGGCAGTCACATCACCGATCTATTCATGATCAGACCTCCGCCTGTTCGTTGGGTGTGGACTGATGCTAATGATATACTGTGCGTATCAAGATAGGATCCGTCAGTCCTGTGTACAGGGCATAGGCATCATGCACGTGTTTACGATCTAGTAAATCCATAACCGTGGTATAACTTTGGAAGCCTGTTTCGAGTGTTATTTAGAGATCGTAAATTGAAAGTCGACTATATTATACCGAAAGGATTTGATGTTTTTATCTATATCCAGGTATAATATGGATAGCATGTGACGGAGGGATTATACGTATGCAATGACCTCAATTTGCATAGTTTACCGAGATTATCCGTGGTCGTCATAATTCATGAGTGGGTGAATTATGGACATGAAATTGGATTTCGTGACGGATAAACCTAAACTTAGAAAGTCCCACAATATGAAGTGTACTCGTTGTGCACTTGGACAACGCGTTATGAATAATACAGATTATTCATAATACTTCATCGGATTAAATGAGTTAATTCGAATCTTTTAATCGGTTAAACGATAATACATGCATTACGGGATTTTGGTCATTATATAATTATTGTGTATTTGTATTTGATACATAATTTGATTATATACACATTAATTAATTATCAAATGAGACTTTGACACATGCCATTGATATATGTATTTGTTATTTATTGTAAATAAAAATACATATATAATAATAATAATTATATTATTTATTTATTTAGATATTTAATTGTTAAATATTTGAATAGTTAGATAATATCAATATTTCATAAATGGTATGAAATATGTTTAATTATTATTGAAACACATGGCATGATTTTATTAAGCCTAATGTGTGAAAATTTGAATTGCTAACATTAAAGCTTATTATAATTAATTGATTTAATTTTTGAAAATGGAAAAAAATACCATCCATAGGTCAGCAAGGTGGATTTTTTAAAGTAAAAAAAAAAAATCATTTTCCCTTCTAACATCTCCATGGCCGAAAGCTTCAAGAGAAAAATGGGTTCCATAGTTGTTTGATGAAACAAAGAAGAAAGTGAAGAAAAATTCAAGAAAAGCTTAAGGATAATTGGATATTAGAGGTAATCTTTATCATTCTCGAGTTTATAAATTTGTTTCATATTCTTGAATTGTTAGAATAGTTCTAGGGTTTACTTTCTTCTTATAAAATTGGGGCTTTTGGTTTTGGTGGATGGATTTGGAAGTGTTGAGCATGTGTGAAGTTGATTTGGATGGAATTAGTGTAATTATTGTCCAATTTAATAATTTGATGATATGTTACCATTCTAGAGTGTTATGACCACTCTTGTAATGCCTAAACTTATTCTTGGGTGGTTCATGTGTGGTGACTTTGATTGGTGTTTTGATTAATTGGATTAATCTTGAAAAATTGGATTTAAAGCATGAAATTGATAATTATTGCTTCTGGATCAGATATGGAAATACTGTTCATATGGTGATGAAAATAATATCTTATGAATGTATTGGATGTGTTTTGGGTGTTGGAGAAATTGCCGGAAATTATTTCGGAGTTGAAATAAGCGAAAACGGCGAAAAACAGCGTTACCGGGTGACTTTTGAGCCAACCAGGTGACGGCTGTCCAAACAGTGAATTTTTCACTGTTCGGGCAGCCCATGAACTTCCCTAACACTATTGGGGCTGACTTGGGCATTCCCCATAAGTGTTGGGTGGTTGGTTCGGTCAAAAATACGTTTTGCGTCATTTTACGGAAAAATATTTTCGTAAAAGTTTCGCAATGTTTCTTAATTGTTTAAGTCGTTATTTGATCTCGAATAAACATATTTAGGTGAAATATGAATAAATTATTCATATTGGATATTGAATAATTTATTCGATAATTTAAAAGGTATTAAAATTATGATTTTGACCGAACCGCGCTTCCACCGCACCCTTCGCCCAAAACCCCAACAGCTCCAACTTGAGAGGGAGTGTTAGAATCTCTAAGATATTGATATAATCATAATCATAATAATCAAAATTTATGATTTTACATATCTCTACGATACATAATCATTGAGATATGATTATGTAATCCTAATGATTATTTTTATATTTAATTTCTATATTTAACTTGATATAATACATATATAAAAACATATCTAATGTAATTCTAATTATTTAGAAATATAGAATTATCTTATTTCTTTACATGCTATATCCTCACAGGAATATCATTTGTATCAAAACTTAGAAATAATATGATGATTAGAAATGTTTTAAAATTGATCAAATAAGTCATGTTTCACGTAATTTCGAAAATCAAAGCTTTGATGAATTTGATGAAAAATATGCATGTGTTCGGTGTTTAATGAGCTCTTGACTTTTAGGTCAACATACTGCTTATATTCAAGCAACTAAATATTGGAATTTATGCCCAAAGAGTTCCATGTATTATGTAAAATTGAAATCAATAAAGATATATATTTTTTACATTCATATGTTTATTAGATTTTTCGAATTAATACGCTAAATTACTTATGTAATCCTAAGCTCAATATATGATAATAGATACAAAAGGATTTGAGTTTGAGAACATTAATATTAAATTATATGTAGAGAGTAAAAAAAAGGGTATTTCGTTTACTGTCTATTATAATTGCATTCTATTCAATATTTGTTGATGGTATTTTCAGATCCTATGCCAGTTAAAGAATACGCCAGGGGTAGGAGGGTAAATTCTCTTCTTGGTCAAAATCATTAAAGAGAAGAACCGACCACGTAAGTGAGGGGCCGAGCACTTGATGATAGGTGACCGACCACTTTGGTTCAGATTACCGAGCATTATCAGATCGGTGGCAGCATTCTCAGTTCAAAGGACTATCATGACCGACCTCATGAAGACCGACCAGATAGCGAGGCGTGTTCAGGAAGGTAGAGCATCCTATTTTCTCGGATAAGCTGACAAATTATCCTTCTTTCACGGGGAGAACTGATGAAATCAGTATCTTAATAGGACAAAAGGAGTAAGGATAGTTTGAAATTAGGAATCCTTGTGGAAGAAGGAGATTGACTCAACTGGGAACCCTTGTAAAAGAAGGAATCTGATTTCTGTATTATTATAAATAGAAGGGTAGAGTATGTGTAAGGATGAGGAGAATCAAGAGGAAGATCATTACGATCAAGCTTGTAAACATAAGAGATATCAGAGAAGTATATCTCAGTAATAAAAATATCATTATGTTCGTGTCCGTGGACGTAGGTTGGACCTGATCCGCCGAACCACGTTAAATCTCCTTGTTGATTGGTGTATTTATCTGTCTTTTGCTAAATTTGCTTTTGGTTCCCCCTTAACCGAAAAAATTCACTATTGAGGGAGGATTGTCTCGGGAGTAATATTCTCATATTACCCTAAGACCAAAATCAACCGTCAACAGTTGGCGCCGTCTGTGGGGATCTTCGCGACAAAAAGAAGTTCACGAAAAAAACAATGTCAGAAGGCGGAAATCATCAGTCATCAAGAAGTCCAGCTACGGACTGGATGAAAAAGATGGAAGAAAGCATGAAATCCATGATAGATCGACTGGAAAGAATGGAAGGAATGAACAACGAGAGACCGAAAGTCGGGACCAGCCGAAGAAAAGGTGAAAAAGCAGAAGGTAAAAGAATTACGGATATGAGTGAAGACGATGAACCCAGGAGGAAGGGTCCCTACGGGATAAAATTCGTAGTCGTAGAAAAAGATTCACAAACAGAGAACACATGGGAAGAAGAAGAAATAAGACAATCGCCAGATTCCTCCTATGATAGTCTCCGCGACTCCAGAGGAAAAGACAGAGAGTATGGCGAGAATGTGCGGGAAACTTCAAGGCATGAAGAACACCGCACCCGGGGCTATAGACGCGAAGAGGGACACAAAAAGCAACATGGCAGCGCAAGTAGTGAGATGAAGTCTTGGCTAAAAAAAGAGATGGCCAAATGGGGGTAAGCCTCAAGACTAATGCATGAGATACCCGGGACGGTAGGAGGAATCTCCCCTCACATAAGAAATAAGGTCGGCAAAGTTCCCAAGGCGATTCAACATGCCAACCATGACGCCCTACAAGGGTCATATCGACCCGAAATCCCACATTGAGAGCTTTGTCCTATTAATGGAAGTCCAAGGAGTAGTAGGAGATGCCATCTGCAAAGTATTCCCTCTGACCTTGGGCTGATCCGCCATCCTATGGTATAGAAGTCTGGCCCCGGGGAGCATCGGAAGCTTCACACAACTTAAAAAGTCGTTCATTCGGCACTTCAAGGGGGCATGCGTCCCTAAAAAACAATTGGAGAGTTGAGACTCATGAAGCAATGAGAGGACGAGCCCCTAAAAACTCTCATTGAGAGGTACCACAATATGGTACTCGAAGTCGGAGGATATGAATCCCTTGAGGCCTTGGAAAGTTTAAAAGGAGCCTTAAGGGTCGGAAAACTGTGGACTCACTTAAGGATCCAGGACACACCAGATTATGCTACCGCTCTGGAAGTAGCTCGAAAGTTCGTCTCATTAGAAAACGAAGAAAAGATCTCCTAGAGGGGGACAGCCGTCAAAGAAAGGACGACAAGGGTAGAAGCCCCCCACCGGCCAGATAGGGAGTTCAGAAAACTCCTCCCGAGACGCAAGGAATTCAAGCCAATGTCTCGGAATGACCAGGAAAGAGGAGTCCCGACCCAAGTAAACCACGTAGTCCGAGAAAAAGCATATATTCCCCTGAGTAAGCCACCAGGGCAGATCATCATGGAGATACAAGGAAAGGGCCTCTGGATAGAACCCGACCTCAGGAGATTTCCCCCAGATAAAAGGAATAAGAAATCTTATTGCATACATCATAATCTGAGGGGACATACAGCGGACTAGTGCATAGATTTACGGGAATAGATGGAAGACCTAGCACGGAATGGGTACTTAAATAATTATATTGACCATGAAGCTATGGCAGCCAGACAGAGGGCACAGAGCCGACAGGTGAACATCATCGCCGGGGGGAAGACACTGGCCGGAGAATTAATCGGTCAAGAAAAAACTATAGCCAGCTCGGGGGGTGGAGATGCTGGAGATAGAACGGTCCTCGGTACAACGAGGAGGACGGTCGGTGCCATAATGTTCACCGACGAGGATGCTCGAGGGGTGAGTTTCCCCCATGACGATGCATTAATAATCAAGGCGACAATCGGCGGCTCAGAAGTGGACAGAATCTTGGTAGATCCCGGAAGCGCAGTAGACATAATCTCCAAGGAAGCTTTAGAGGGCCTGGGAGTAGAGTATGCAACTCTAACCGACGACGGCACCCCCCTGTACGGCTTCGGGGGCTCAACGGTCATCCCACTGGGAATGATACAATTGGCCATGACGATCGGGACTCACCCCAGAACCCGGACGATCATGATAAATTTCACAGTGGTGGACTACATGAGCAGTTACCAAGTCATTGCCGGCCGGCCTTTCATGATGAAGACAAAGGCCGTGATGTCCTGCTATTACCTAAAGCTAAAATTCCCCACCCGGGAAGGAATCGGAATCATATGCGGGAGTCAGAAAGTAGCCCGCAGTTGTTTCGCCACTCTCTCGCGAGAAACCCTATGCGTTGAAGTAGGTACCAGGAAAAGGCAGGAGAATGAAGACGGAGAAGAAGCAAGTGAGGATCCGGGTCTTCGGCCAAACAAAGTTGCCCGGCTAGGAACGATCGAAGAATTGGAAGGTATAGAACTATTGGACCCGGGAAGGGCATAAAATTTGGGGAAACTAAGACAAAAACCTGAAACAGGGCCTGCTGGAATGTCTCAAGGAGTACCCAGACATCTTCGAATGGGGGCACGACGACTTGCCCGGGATTGACCCGAAATTCATCAATCATCGCTTAGCAGTAAGCCCGTCACACAAGCCAGTCAAGCAGAAAAGAAGAACCTTCAATCAGGAATGGTGCAGGATAGTAGCGACCGAGGTGGACAAATTATTGAAAGTTGGTTTCATCAGAGAAGTAAAATACCCGGAGTGGGTATCAAACGTGGTACTGGTGAAAAAGTCAAACGGAAAGTGGAGGATGTGTGTGGATTTCACCGACCTGAACAAGGCATGCCCGAAAGACAGCTTCCCACTGCCAAACGTAGATCAACTGATAGATGCAACAGCCTGCCAGAGACTGCTAAGCTTTATGGACGCCTTCTCAGGATACAACCAGGTTAAGATGCACCCTGCGGACGAGGAGAATACAACTTTTTTCACCGATCAGAGGCTTTACTGTTATAAAGTAATGCCCTTCGGATTAAAGAACGCAGGAGCCACCTTTCAAAGACTAGTCAACAAAATTTTCAAACCACTCATCGGCACATCAATGCTGGTATATGTTGATGACATGATAACGATGTCTGAAGAACCAGGGTATCACGTGACAAACCTGAAGAAAACCTTTGAGTTATTGAGGAAACACAATTTAAAACTCAACCCGGAGAAGTGCGCCTTCGGGGTGGCCTCGGGGAAATTTTTGGGTTACATGGTAAGCTCCCGAGGCATAGAAGCCAATCCACAGAAGATCCAAACCGTACTAGACTTAAAGTCCCCCAGAACGGTAAAAGAAGTGCAAAGTCTAACCGGCAGATTAGCCGCGCTCAACCGATTCATCTCCCGAGCAACAGACAAATGCCACCTGTAGACATTGCATTTTTTGCATGTGAAACCCGATGATGAGTCTCAGTTGGAGGCACTACCTTTTTAGTTAAGGATATTACGGGAAACGGTCGTCGGAAGGGAATCGGTATTTCGTTAGATCCTTATTCACTTGTTTAGCGTCAAGCTCACTTGTTGGACCTCCGTTTAGAGCACCCTCGGCCCAAAACACTAAGCCCACACCTAACAAATTCCACCAAACATAAATCAATTAAATAACCCAAATAACCAAAAGCCACCAATCACAATTCCCTCCCAAACACTAACCAACGAAATTAAAAGACCAAACACCAACCACCAAGCAACAAAAATCCAAACAAATACCCATGCATGCCCATCACCCCACGTGAACAACCAAAACATATTCACAAACCATTCCTTCACATGCACGAATAATAAACAAAACTAAAACAAACAAGCACAAGACAAAAAATAGAACCCATGCACTGCACTTAACAAACACAAAATCCAAACCGTCCATTCCTATCACTCATGCTAACCACCCTCCATGCCTCTCACCCATACCTCTCTCTTGATTCCCTCACTCTCTCAAACAGCAACCATATAAAACCTAGATTTCACGCACAATGAGAGGGACAGCAATCCAGAAAAAAACCCTAAGCTTCCCACCTTCACAGCTCGTCTCTCTCCTGCATCTATTCGCAGACACACTAAGCAACAAGAAGCCATCCATGCACATGTGAGCGACCTCCTTCAACACCATCACCCCCAGCCACTGACCTTCACCATGCATACGTAGCAGCCACAAACTAGCCCTGCCTCACACTATGATAACGCCATAAAGCTCACCAAATTCATTCACACACCCAAAATCCTTGACCGAAGCAGCTCTCCCTCTCCACATGTTGAAATCACAAACTCACGCCCACATCACTGACCTGCCCTCAAACATGTCCTCACGCTAATCAGCCACCTGCACACAAACAAGGCACCACACAGCCTCATCACTCAACGCCACACAGCCTCATGTGAAGCTCTCCACTCACCCCTTGCCCCTTAATGCATGAACACATCAGCCTAATTCAACGCATCAACATGCCTGCCCCTTCACGAACCAGCCCACTTAGCCAAAACTACTCTCCCTCAACGTAACCCACTCAAACTGCACACATTTAGCGCCACACATCCCTCACCACTTCAACAAATCAGTTGCACGCCACGTTAACCAAGCCTCACGTGAAGCCCAACATTCAGCGCATTAAAGCCACATTCAGCGCAAGCCTCAACTTCACAAAACTGCCGAACTGAATGACCACAAAACTGCCGAACTCAATAACCCCAAGACTGCCACTCAATATGCCAAAACTGCCACTCAATAAGCCTTAAATTTCCGCATCTTACGCACCCGAAACTTTCCAGAAAACACACCCAAAACAATCCAAAAACTGAACCAAAACTGCACAAAAAAACTACCAAGAATTCCCCCAAACAACACCAAAAAAAACTGCCCAAAAAATTGTCCAGAAAACAGCAGCAAAACGGAGGTCAAATAGCAAGCAAAACAGCAAAACAGTGAGCTAAGACGCTAAATCAGTGAACCGAAGAAGTTGAGGACCTTTAACCCTTCCGATCTCCGTGAAACGTAAGTCCGAAAGTCGGCAAAAAAGGTTAGACCTGAGGGTATTTTTCACACTTGTTTTCAGTTTTATCTTTATTATTTATTGAGTTTTGTTCGCATGATTACTATATTAAAATGCATGTTGTGGCCCTTGAGTAGATAAATATGCATATATTGTAAAATGATGTATGTTGTGGCCCATGAATAAAATGAAAAATGTGTCGCCTCTCGTGGTATATAGGATGGAAACCCGGACATAAATTTCATAGCTGATTCTGAATGAACGGTAGTATGATCTGTACTCGGGATACAACTCCACGTACCACTTGAGTAAACGGCACATATTTTGTTTTATGTTGTTTTGATTTGTTTGTCATTCATTACTTGAATTCCGCATGTTATTTATTTGATGTGTACATGAGATGGTATTTAAGCATGATTAGGCCGTTAGTATGCTACTTGGTTCTTAAGCATGATTTAGCCTATTTAGTTGTTCATTTTCAAGCATGATTAGTCATTTATTTTGCGTTGGGAATTCGCATTATGTTTAGTTTTGTTATTATTTTCCGCATTATATAATTGAGGTATGCCATGAGATTATTGTATGATATTGTCGTTATAATGGTTTATTTTATGCATGCGAACTTAGGAGTAAACTTTTCCTTGGAAATATGTTGCTTAGGCTTGGTTAGATTATTGTACAAATCATTTTATTACAAGTGGCATAAGTTAGGGACCATTCCGAACCCAACGGTTTGAGGTCTTCCCTTGCGAGGGGTGAGTGCGGCCTAAATCATTTTTCCGGCTCACACCGGGTGGCGACTCCATTATTCTCCGATTTAGTCCCCCGTGGGCTACTCCGTACTCCCAACCGAGCCGCGAGCCCGGGACAGCATGCGTCGCCCAATTTTTGTGTCCTACACCACCTTTTCTTCAAAGTCGTCAAGAAGGCCAAGAAGGAAGTCGACTGGACGCCAAAATGCGAGGAAGCTCTCCTACAGTTAAAACAATACCTAACACAGCCCCCGCTCCTAGCAAAACCACTCCCGGGAGAAACCTTATACTTGTACTTAGCTGTATCAGAGCACGCAGTGAGCTCGGTGCTGGTACAAGAGGTCGATAAGGTCCAAAGGCCAGTATATTATGTCAGCAAAGCTCTGTTAGATGCTGAGACCCGATATCCGGTACATGAACTGGTCGCCCTGTCATTAATTACTGCAGCCCGGAAATTACGACCCTACTTCCAAGCCCATCCTATTGGGGTTTACACCGATTATCCTCTGAGACAGATTCTACAAAAACCGGAAGTTTCCGACAGGCTAATGAAGTGGTCGGTAGAGTTAAGTGAACACGACATTTCTTACATCCCAAAAATAGCAGTAAAGAGGCAGGCCCTGGCAGATTTTGTTGCTGAATTCACCGAACCCCATATCTTGACCATAGGGGAAGACAAATGGTAGATGTCAGTGGACGGGTCTGCCAGCTCACAGGGCGGTGGAGCTGAGATCTTGTTGAAAAACAACAGGGGGAAGAAGTATTGTTCGCCCTAAGGTTCGCCTTCGAGGCCAAAACAATGGGGCAGAGTATGAGGCCATTCTGGCCGGTCTCAGGCTATGTGCGGTGGTGGGAGTCCATGACGTAGCGATAAGAAGTGACTCTCAGCTAGCTTGTTCAGCAGCTGAAAGGCGAATTCCAAGCCAGAGAACCAAGTATGATAGCCTACTTGGCTGAAGTAAAAAGGTTAGTAGGGGGAATGGGGAACGTACACTTTGAGCAAATCAGTCGAGAATACAACTACGAGGTAGATTCCTTGGCACGGCTCGCGTCCTCAATAAAATCAGAGAACCCCAGAATTGTCCCTCTAATCAGCCTCCGAGAAAAGAGCGTGGGAGAACTCAAAGTAAAAGTATTGGATGAAGAAGACAAAACCTCGTGGATACAGCCAATTAAGAAATATTTGGAAACAGGGGAGACACCCGAGGACAAGAAGGAAGCCAGGAAACTAAAATTCAAAAGCACCAAGTTCTCCCTGATCGAAGGAGTGCTTTACCGAAGAGGCTACACAGTACCCCTCCTAAGATTTTTAGTGGAAGAAGAGGCCGATTATGTACTCAGGGAAATTCACGCGGGTATCTGTGGGAGTCACGCCGGAGGACAATCGATGGCCTTTAAAACTTTAAGGTAAGGGTTCTATTGGCCAACTATGCACCAAGACGGCATGAGAGTAGCCCGGAAATGCGAAGGATGCCAGAAGAATGCCAATATTCACCACCAGCCAGCAGAGCAGTTAACCACCTTGTCTAGTCCCTGGCCATTCGCTCAGTGGGGGCTAGATATCATCGGACCAATGCCAATGGGACGGGGACAAGCGAGGTACGCCATTGTGGCCATAGATTATTTCACCAAATGGGTGGAGGCCGAACCCCTATCCACCATCACAGAGAAAAAGGCCACAGAATATTTAAAGAAGAACATTATCTGCAGGTTCGGAATCCAATGGGCTGTCGTCACCGACAACGGAAAACAGTTCGATAGCAGGGGATTCAGGAAACTCTGCGAAGACCTCCAGATCGCTTTAAAGTTCGCCTCACCAGCCCACCCCAAATAAAACGGACAGGTTAAGGCGGCGAACAAAACAATCAAGGAAAATCTTAAAGCTCGGCTCGGATCCTGCAAGAGCTTATGGGTCGATGAATTTCTGGAAGTACTATGGGTACACCGGACGACCTATAAAGATTCTACAGGGGAGACCATATTTTCCTTATCATACGGGTGTGAAGCAGTTATTCCAGCAGATATCGGGATAACTTCCCACAGAGTCCGTCATTTCGAGGGCGAAAAAAATGAAGAGCTTATCAGAAGCCACCTCGACCTGATCGAGGAAAAAAGGGAGAAGTCAGCCATGAGGACAGCGGTTTATCAACAAAGAATGGCCTGCTTCTACAATAAAAAAGTTCGAACTCGCTTCTTTCTCCCGGGCGACCTAGTATTAAGAAGAGTCACTCTGAACACCTGAAGGCCGGAAGAAGGCTCGTTAGGAGCCAAGTGGGAAGGGCCCTACAAAGTTGCAGAGGTGGTAAAACCGGGGGTCTACATCTTGGAACAGCTGGATGGCACGCG
The DNA here is from genome assembly GCA_019454045.1 of Zanthoxylum bungeanum. Lineage (NCBI taxonomy): Eukaryota > Viridiplantae > Streptophyta > Magnoliopsida > Sapindales > Rutaceae > Zanthoxylum > Zanthoxylum bungeanum. Next base: position 8,271 of record SKCR01014332.1, on the reverse strand, counting down.
ATTAAGAAAACCCTGGAATGCCGAGATGTTAAGAAAATACTTTCAATAGATTCTTTTTTTACAGCAACCCAACAAAGGGATAGGAGTTTGATGTAAAGCCTTTCTCGAAATATCCACAGAGAGCTGTAAGAAGGGCAACATGCCCCCGAATATGAATAAAACTTTCTTTTTTCAAAAAAATTCACCCGCTCTCTTGATTAAAATGGAAAGCCATATTCAAAATTTCGGGGGCACACTCGACACAATAATCCGGGGTCAAAGCACCAAGTCCGCAACAAACCGACCCTAGCAAAATCAAGGGATAAAAAGCACGACAAGAGCACAGAGACCCTTCGATTTACAGGGGACATTCCGAGACAAAAATCGCAAAGAAGGGGATACCCCCTGAAGATGGCCTCACCAGGCCGGTTTGGGAAGGACGGAGCAGAGAATGTGACCGCATATATTTCACCCGCCTAAATAAAGAGAAGCATAGCATGGGGAGGGATGATACCCTTGTGGCGTTTGCTTGCTCCAGTGTTACCGAACACAATGAGGAATATGCCATTAGTGTCTCGGACACTCTCTGATCCCCACCCACCTGATCACTCGGATCCAAGAGAAGCATAGCACGGGGAGGGATGATACCCCTGTGGCGTTTGCTTGCTCTAGTGTTACCGAACACAAGAAGGAATATCCTTAGTGTCTCAGACACTCTCTGATCCCCACCCACCTGATCACTCGGATCCAAGAGAAGCATAGCACGGGGAGGGATGATACCCCCGTGGCGTTTGCTTGCTCCAGTGTTACCGAACACAAGGAGGAATATGCCCTTAGTGTCTCGGACACTCTCTGATCCCCACCTACCTGATCACTCGGATCCAAGAGAAGCATAGCATGGGGAGGGATAATACCTCCATAGCATTTGCTTGCTCCAGTGTTACCGAACACAATGAGGAATATGCCCTTAGTGTCTCGGACACTCTCTGATCCCCACCTACCTAATCACTCAGATCCAAGAGAAGTATAGCCCGGGGAGGGATTGTGCCCCCGTAGCGTATGCTTGCTCCAGCGTTGTAAGGAGGAGCCCTCGAACGATACACTGGCTCTATGGAGACCTGAAGTATAGAGGATGTGCCCTTACCATTCTAAACGCTCTCTGATTCAAATCCTGGTTCGCCGGGACTCTGAATTGAAAGATTCGGAATTGTATTTTGAAGACCTCGGACAGGACGCTATTTTGAGGCATCCGTGTTGTTGTTTATACTTGCGAAATGTTTTGTTTTGGGATAAGCGCTAAAGTCGCCCCCGCCTTTTAATTTTATTTTTCATAGTTTTGTTTTTGTTTTTCGCTGGTCTGGTAAGGGGACGCCCGCGCCAGACTCGGTAGAGCTTCAAAAGGTTGATTCACTTCCCTTCTGAATGAGTCCCACAAGATTAATCGACTCGGGGCTGGATTCGTTCCGCCGAGGCCACTTGATTAATCGACTCAGAGCTGGATTCGTTGCGCCGAGGCCACTTGATTAATCGGCTCGGGGCTAGGTTCGTTCCACCGAGGCCACTTGATTAATCAGCTCGGGGCTGGATTCGTTCCGCCGAGGCCACTTGATTAATCGACTCAGGGCTGGATTCGTTCCGCCGAGGCCACTTGATTAATCGGCTCGGGGCTGGATTTGTTCCGCCCAGGCCACTTGATTAATCGACTCAGGGCTGGATTCGTTCCGGCAAGGCCACTTGATTGATCGGCTCGGGGCTGGTTTTGTTCAACCGAGGCTACTTGGTTAATCGGCTCGGGGCTGGATTCATTGCGCCGAAGTCATATTTTTCTTTCCGGCTCGGGTCTGCTCCTATACCGCCGAGACCGATGTTTCTTTTCGGCTCGGGACTGGATTTCGTTCCACTGAGGCCACTTTGTTTCCATCAGCTCGGGGTCGGGTTACGTCCCACCGAGTCCATCCACTATTCGACTAGCTGGGGATCGATTCTCGTCCACTGAATGATTTCTTGTTCAGTTCATGTTATCCCCTCACAGGACGAGTCTCAAGTGTTCGTTTGAAGGGAGTCGTGCAGAGCAAATTACGAAGAACATGAGAAAAGAGCAGAAACACAAAAATAAATTTAAAACAGAGTACGAAATGTTGTTACAAGAAAAGTAAAGTTTACACAGGGCCCCATTCGGGTTACCCCTCGTCAGTCATCCCGCGTAGGGGCAGGCGGTTCCTCCTCAACGGGCTCAGAAGACGGAAGGCTCAGTTCGGCCTCAGGAGGTGGGATAATAGCTCCTACATCGACAACTTGGGAGGCCCCGACAGTTACGGCTTCAGAAGCAGGAATACGAACCTCAGGCCGGACCTCTTCAGGAGCAGGAGCCTCAGATCGATCCTCTTCAGGAGCCGGGGTGATCGAATTAGGATCAGGATCCATCACTTCCTTGGAAGAAGGGGGAGCCATTCCTTAAACTCCTCTTCTGAGATTTCCCCCTTGCAGAAGCGAATGGCCGCATGGATAGGCCCCATATCAAGGCTGGGAAGTACCATCGGAATAATTTCAGCACAATCACTGACCCCTTCGAGACGAATGGATTCCCTCTCGACCTCCAACTCAAGTTCTCTTCTCTTAAGCTCGGCACGGGCCCGTTCCAATTCCTCGTCTTTGGCCCTCAGCTTGGATTCAACACTACGCACTTCCACCTGCAGGATCCTGTTATCAGCCTGGGAAGCCTCCAAGTCCTTCTTGGCGGCCTCAGCATTTTTCCTCTCTAAAGAGCAGCAGCCCGAAGAGCTTTGTTTGTTGTATGAGCCTCAACAGCAGCCAGCTCCAGATTTTTTATGCTCTTCCTTGCGAGCCAGTTCGGCTTCCGTTTCAGAAAGTCTGTTCTGAAGCCTCTGGGCTTGGCCACCCTCGGACAGAAGGCTCAGGAGAACATCCTTATTCTTGGCTGCAAGGTAGGTCGCCTGCCAAAAAGAAACAGAGAATTAGAAATCAAACTAAGTTATGAACTCAAGGCGGAAATAAGAGAAGAAAAATAACTACCTTTGCCATCTGAGAACACAATAAGGTAACCACATCCTCGAGAGAGAGGTCTTCGTATCTCGGAATTTTGGCCGGAGGAACTGCCTCGGCCAGCTCATTCATGGCCGGCACCCTCCGTCAGTTTTTTCTCTTTCCGGACGGGCTGCTTCTTGCTCAGGACCCGTTCCTCCTCCGCCTCCCGGACCAGCTCGGATTCCTCCGCCCCGAATTGACGCTTTCTTTTTCTAGTAGGTTTTGACGGGCTGGAAGTTCGGGCGGAAACTGTTGGCAATACCCTGGAAGGTGAATATAAGCTTTGGATAGCCAACAGAGCTGCTTCTTCAGTCACTCCTCTGGCCTCAGCAGTCGATGGCCGTCTCCTAGAGGATCCGGCCCCAATCTAGCCGGTTTTCTTTGTCGCACCAGCCAGTTGATCAAGATACTTTGGCCTTCTTGACATGCCTACAAAAAAAGAGAGAGAAGAGAAAGAAGGAAGAAAGCGAAAGCAAGAAAAATGGTCAGTCCATAATCTGAGCCAAAAAATTCAAAATCATGCCGAGCAAACAAGGAGACAGTTTAGAAGGTTAGTAAGGCCCACCTATCCGCCCCGGGACCTTCGGAGGGGCAGTGCGAATCAGGCCCGACTCAATAAAGGCCTCATCATTGACCAATTGCTTCCAATGAGTGGCATATAGCCGAGCCCAGCACACCCGCGCCCGGACCTGGTGGGAAACCTTAGGAGCATCCCTCCAACAAGCTGGGAAGAGTCGAAGTAATTAGAAATCTATCGTAAAGTCAAAAGCAGGAGTACTGAGGGTTATATTCCTAACCTCCCGCTCTAAAGATATCCGGGACAGAAACCTCTTCTTCATAAGATCTCAGGACCCGCCCCCAATCTCCGGTGGCCCAGAACCATAAATCCTTAAAGTTCTTATTGGAATCTGGGAGTTTGCCAACAATATTTGAGGAGTCGGCATAAGCAGAGAGGTAGTACCAACCATGGTGCGATCTCGGGTTAGCCTTCAGTCGATACAACCTTTTCCCTTCTTCCAAACAGGGTTCACCGAGCCCCGCCTGACTCCAAATCACATATAGCCTGGCCAAAATCTTCCAACTATTCAGGCTCAATTGACAAGGGGCGATCTCCATCTCGGCCAGCATCTAGGCAAAGTAACGTTGAAGTGGTAGCTGAAGACCACACTCAAAGAAAGCCGGAAGAATGGCCATCGAACCCTTGTCAAGTTGGCTAGCACGATCCATTGGCCTAGGGACTTCAAGAGAGATATCTATCGGAATGCCATATCATTGCCGAAGTAGTGCGAGGTCGTCTTCAGTTATTTTGGAAGGACGGTCCATGTCCAGACCCAAGGAGTTAAAATCACCGGGCTCTGGGTCCTTCTGAGGGATCCTCTGATGATAAGTATCTTGTTCAATTTCAGAGGGGGTGGGGGCAGTGTCGAGGTCCTCTATGCTTGGGCCCCCCGAGCTCGAAGAAAGCTCTTCAACATGAGGGGTTGGAAGCCCAGCAGGGTTTGCAGAGGAAGACCTGGTGTCAGACATCCCTGACATCTGAGAAATAAGAGGAAAATGGGGGAGGTCAGAGAGAAAATTAATCTGGGATTAATTACGGTGAGAATTTATCTAGGATAAAATTCGATAAGAAGACAGAGAGAACGATTAATTTGGAATTAATCGATTAAATAATATATTCGATATATTAAATGAAATTAGATTTCAAAGCGGAATTAGAATTGGATTTTAATTCGGGCGAACGAATTAATTTAGAATTAATTCGCGAGCGACGTTCGTAATAATTTTACAAGACATTATTATTTAATTAAATTGGATTTAATTACGTCGCGATGGAAAATTCGTTTAATCGGATTAAGGGAACCCGAGCCCGAAGTGTGTTGAGCAAGCCACTTGAATTTTGAATAAAGTGGGTCCCACCAACTTGGATCACTTGTCCATCAAGTGTCAATTTGGTGATGGAAGTAGTTGGAGGCATTAAAAGCTTTTTTCCCTCCAAAACTTTGTTTAGCCTTTTGGTAAAGCATAAACCAAAATTTGAGTTTGACTTTTGATGTGTGGTAATTGATTTTAGAAATCAAAATATCAAAAAGCCAAAAACTCTCTCCTCTCCTCTCTTTTATCATGAACTACCAAGAACATAAGGAAGAATTTTGTTGAAATTTTCTTCCTAAGCTAGCACTTAAAGAGTCATCCAAGGTGATAGGAAACCATTCCCATTGAGTTTGGAATCAAAGATCAAGCTTGGAGCTAAATCAAACATACAATCAAAGGAGATCTTGGAGCACTTCTAATAGAGGAAAATTTTGATATTCTCTACATCTACTCAACCGATCGTTGTAAGTATTTTTCCGCAATCTTACTTCGAGTATTCACATCTTTTATGCTTAAATGATCCTAGGCATGTTCTTAGAGAACCCAACAATGATATCTTGAGCCAATTTTAAGCATGAAATAATTAGGGTTCATGGACTTTAATTTGGGGCTTTTGTGATTTATGCATGATTTCTTCAAATTGATGGTTTGAGTATGCTTAGATTATGATAACTTAGAGTTATGAATGATTAATTTTGAGAAAAATTGATTAGATAATTTTTCCCCAAATTGCATAGCTTGGCCGAATCTATTGGACATTGTATGTCATGGTGATTTTTATTTTTTAGACCATTGGATGTGCTTAAAATACATGAGTATATTGATTTGTGATTTAATTGGATTCAAATCAAAATCGGAAATAAAATGCCCATATTCCCGTGAGCTTAAGAGCATGTTTATGACTTGATTTTGCTTCAATTATGTTGGACATGTATTGAATATGAAAAACATGATTAATTAATTAAATTGGTATTTTGGAAATGTTAATTTGACTAATTTATTATGGCTATACACTTTAATTAAATAAATTGTGATATTGGAATATTGGAATTTAATTAATTAGGTTTTAATTTAGAATTGAGCTAAAATTGTTATATTTGGGCCTAATGGACTTGGTTGGGCCAAGTTGGTTTAGGACAATTGGATTGGATCCAAATTGGGCCTAAAACCATTCCATAAAGTCCAAATATAATAAATGGGCCTTTAAATAATTAATTGGGCCTAATGGGCCAAAATTAATTTCTTGGCAAGGGTGATTCCTTATTGGGTTTTGGTTGCCAAAGTCCATGCCTTATGAATTAATTAAAAGCCCATTGGACTTTAATTAAATTGACATTGGATGTTAATTGGGCCTTTGAGACCCATTTAGATTGGATTTAGAATCTAAGTCAAAAAGGCACATTAAAAAGTGTAATTATTAAATTTAGAATTAAATACAAATTAGTATTGAATACAAATTAAATCAGATTTAAAATTGTAGTTTGATATAATTCAAGAATACACACTTTGAGTACTTATTCTTTAACGAGTTGGACTCGCGCAAATCAAATCGTTGTTTGAACATTGGATGATCACTTAATTCAAAGATTAATTAATTGGATTAGATTGATTGAATAACATGCTTTGTGTGAATACATGGATTTATTGTATGAATAATGTATATCGGATGGATATTAGATGGGTGAGGGCAATTTTGGAAATTTTTGTAATAAATTTAGAATTTATTAAATTGGACCTGCGTGTCCAGCCTTTATCTCTTGACTCTTTATAATTCTCTTCTCACCAATTCCCCTCAATGTAATGAGGTTTATTTATTGTATTATATAATTGGGTAGAAGTTAAAATGGTGCTAGCCGGGGAGAGCAAAATGAGTGATTTGTTCTAGGAAACTTTTGTGAGATATCCATCCACATATCATTATTATTTTATTTATCCCGCCTTATTATGCTTTTAGAATGCATGCTTAAGGGTGTATGATGAGACCTAATCAAAGATAATAAATTGGTTGCCAATTTACGCGAAAAAACCCTCAATCAAATATTAAGCGTTTTCCTTCCATTGAATGGTTCTTTCTCAAGATCCAAGATTGGCATTGGTTTGTTAGCCAAAGTCAAGATCAATTTCCATCGCGGATGTGTTTGAACCATGAAAGCTTTGTTCCATATCACATGTCTTGGGCAAGTTGTGATTTGTTGGCCAAAGTCAAGGTCATTTCTTGTTCATCGACATGGATTACGAAGTTTTCCAGAGTCAATGGGTCCCGCTTAACTGGAATCATTAAGCTTGTTGAGCCAAAGCCAAGGCTTAGTTGATTCAGAGGAAAAGGTTAGGAAAATATATTGGCATATATATTGTATATATGTTTCGGACTTGGAGGTCCACCAACCTGATCTAGGAATTTGATGAGATCCAAATGATCTTATAGATTTACCTAGTTAAATATCATACAACTTGTTGGCCAAAGTCAAGGTTGTGTTATTTAACGGGAACCTAGCCCACTAGGAAACTAGGTTTCTCGAGTACTCAACAGAGGGTTAGAGGCTCGCCGAAAAATAGTGGGAGGCTAGTATTGAATTTGTTATTTCGTTCAAATACTTGCCAATACGCATTTTCAAATTATTTCGTCATTTTATGTATTTATTAGTTGGACTATTATTTTATTATTTTCTTGTAACAGTTGGACTGTACCCAAAAATCGTTAATTGAATAGTTAGAGTATTACAATTAAGATGGTTGGAAAGATCGGGGTTAGAGACATTATCATAGGCGAAAATGTCTTTAATGGTGCGAATTTTCCTGACTGGGATATGAACCTCAGGATTGTCCTGGGGGCTGAGAGAATGCTCTATACGATAGAGAGACCTCTCGGGCCTAAGCCCGAAAATGAGCAGCCGCTTGAGCTTCAGCTTTGGAAGACTCATAGCGATGACAACTCAACTGTTCAATCTGTCATGCTCGCTGCAATGACCCCTCAATTTCGTCTCCATAACAAGGGATTGGATCCCTATACTATGATGGAAAAATTGAAGGACCTTCATCGATCTAACCTTAGATCGCAAATGTATGAATTACAGAAGAAGCTCTTTCGCTCTCGAATGTCAGAGGGTACATCTGTCGAGCACCATGTGTCGCAGATGATTGCTGACATCGAACAGTTGGGTCAGCTAGGCATAACCTTTGAGGCTGAGACTTCTATAGATTTGATCTTGCAGTCTCTTCCTGACAGCTGGAGTGGGTTCATCATGAACTACAATATGATGAACCAAGACTATACTCTTGGAGAGCTGATGGCAATGCTGCGTGAAGCAGAAAAAAAGCTATTGAATGGCAAAATGCGCGAGGCGTACTTCGCTTCAACATCTCAGTCTCCCAAGG
>SKCR01014331.1:0-126083 GCA_019454045.1 Zanthoxylum bungeanum | reverse complement strand
CCTAAAATGGGCGGCAGTGAGCAAAATAAAGCCTCACCGCCGAGTGCATACAAGAATAATATGAAGATGATTATTTGTTCGACACCACAAAGTCTTCCGAACTATATCTCGTTACCAATGGAAACTTGTATGGGCAAGACTCACAATATTAATCCTCAAACTATTTAAAGATTAAATCACACTTATGTATTGTATTGTTTTTCTTCTTTTTCTTTAGTTTTATTTTTCTCAATTTTTGAGAGAATTTGGAGATGAAGAAGATGGAGGCTAGGGTTGCTTAAGAGATAATTGCAAAAAGGAAAAATAATTTTTCTTTTATACTTAGGTTATTTTGTTTCTAAAATAAAACAAATCCCTTCCTATTTCTCCATGTGTGATAATCGGTCATGTTAGGATTGGTGCTCAGAGTGCCAATCCGGATCGTATTTATGTCCGATTCATAAATACGAACAATACATTTTTTTATAATATTACTTATTTAATGGTAGCACCTCTTGTCTTTTATATACATATTCGATCTAATTGTGATTAGATATATAATTATGATTAGATTGAAACTAAATCTGATTTAATGATACGTGTATATTAGACAAAGACCCTAGGATTTACAACATAGTGCGCAGTTACAACGTAGTTTGTAATTGACATTGGGAAGCGTTACTATAAGTTGTATATCCTTAAATAAAGTTCCTGGTCAAGATTTACTAACATGAGTCGGTTAGCAAAATCAGCTGAGACCAGTACATGTCGTATATCGTGACTTGGTCCGATGGTTTATCCCAATAAACCATGAGTCAATAGATAGGAATCTTCTCGAGTTGAGCGAGCATAGTGATCCTTCGACTTGAGATTGTTAGTGTCCTAGACATGCCAAGGATCTCTAAGGAATGATTTGTGTGTGAATAATCTAAAGTAAGTTGCGGAAATTACTTACAAAGATTGGTAGAAATTCAAAACTTTTCATGGATGATGGAAGCTTCAAGCCCTCTTTGTTATTCCAAACTCATAAGTGAGTCTCCCTATCACCTTCCTTTGACTCCTTAAAGTGGTAGCTAACAAGAATTTTGCAACAAAACTCCATGGGAGAGATATGAAGCTCACGGCCTCAAGGAGAAAGAAGAGAAAAATGGTTGCTGTGAATAGTAACCTTGTCATGCTTCCAAAGTTGACTTGTTAATTTATACTAAGTTTGTGTGTTGAATTGGTTTGAGTGTTTTAAAAGCAATCCAAGCTTTACACTCAACAAATAAAATCCATGAAATAAGCCTAACCATTTCCATCACATGTCTAACATGTTGATGTAAGTGAAGTGGGTCCCACCACTTTTAAATTCGAAATTTAAGTCGGCTAACTCAACACGCAACTTCGCTCGGGTTCGGGTTCGTTTAATTCCGAATAAACTAATTTTCTGTTGCGACGCAATTAAATCCAATTTAATTAAATAATAATGCCTAGAAAAATTATTACGAAAGTCGCTTACGAATTAATTCTAAATTAATTCATTTGCCCGAATTAAAATCCAATTTTAATTATGCTTTGAAATCTAATTTCAATTAATATATCTAATATATTATTTTAACCCAATTAAATAAATTAAATAGTAAAATCCAATTTAACTATTAATTCCAAATTAATCGTTTTCTCTCTTCTAGTCGAATTAATCCCAGATTAATTCTTGCCGTAATTAATCCTAGATTAATTTTTCTCTCTCTCATAATTAATCCTAGATTAATTCTGTTCGAGTCAAATGTCATCGGTGAATTTTTGGGAGGCGATCCAAGAGATCCCTAGATATGTTGGCAGTGAATACGATCATCAGACTATCCGAACACGTGCGTACCTCGTACCATGTTCTTACCGATTTACAAGACATGGTTGGCTTCTAGCAAAGCACCATGCCTACCCAATTCGTTCGCCCGAATTAAAATCAAATTTTAATTCCGCGTCGAAATCCAATTTCGCATAATATATGGAATATATTATTTTATCGATTAATTCCAAATTAATCGTTATCTCTCTTTAAATGATATTTTATCCCAGATAAAATATCTCCACAATTAATCCCAGATTAATTTTCTCTCTCATCTAATTAATCTCAGATTAATAAAGTGCGAGTCATACGTCATCGGTGAATCTTCGGGAAGCGACCCATGAGATCCACGAATATGTTGGCAGTAAATTCGGTCGTCGGACTATCCGAACACGTAAGTACCTAGTACTACATTTTTACCGATTTACAAGACAAGGTTGGCTTCTAGCAAAGCGCCATGCCTACCCAATTCTCCAGAAACATGCTTACAGGAATAAGCGATCTATATCAGGCGTAGTATACGTAGTATTGCATATTTCGATCCAGTATCGGATGATCACATGCAAGGCCTGGGGCTGGTACAGTGTCTGCCCCGTACGAAGCATATATCGGATTACGAGCAACTAGTCTCTTTATTATCGAATAATCATAACCAAGTCATATTATCCCGATGGTTGCAACCCTTTAGAGAACTAGTTATGTATCCCTACGCGATCATCATCTCCATATGACTGGAGTGATACTTCCGTCTTGACATCACACCCAACACACTACGATTCTCAATATACCCAGCAGAGGCATACACAGAACCTGTTAAAGCCTGGACGACCACAACCAAAGTATATTGATTGTCGCAAGTATTAGCGGTGCAAGTCTCAGGTTAAGACCAAATACACCTACCCTGATTTCAGACTTCCATAGATACATAGTCATACTACCAATGGAATTTCGAGGGGGTCTATCCAGAGCGAAGCTGTTTCCGTACCATCGGTAAAACACAACCTCCTATTACACTTGCATGAGTATCTTATACCCAAATATATGAGAACTATGTTGTTATGCCCTCACAATGCGCACAAGTGTAATACTAATCTTTTACGTATTTATCGATGTCCAATCTCGATAATACTCTGACTAGGGATATTTAATGATTTATCCTTCGTAGACTGATACTGTCTCATATCATTCTCAATCCATGAACAAATCATAAGGACCTCCTATCATTTATACATCTTGGTGATCTAATCACAAATGATAACAGAGCAATCTCCTTTGTCACATAGTTAATTTGTACAACAACATCATGATCTGTATAAATAGTGACGCTATGGGTCATAATTGTCCAACATAATTATCCAACAATCTCACACTTGGCCTATAGCCAATCAATCAAGTGTCCAACACCTGAACTATGTATGAGTCGCTCAAACTTCTGCTGAGAAATAGCTTTCGTCAGCGGATTTGCAAAGTTATCATCTGATGCGATTTATTCGATCATCACATCACCACGATGTATGATCTAACGAATCAGATGAAACAGTTGAAGTACATACTTGGATCGTTAATGAGACCGCAGTTCCTTAGCCTGTGATGTAGCCCAGCTCAGCTGCTAACAGAACTACTCCTAATCCAATTATGAATTTATAGATCCAAAATGCTTATTTTGCTGCCTCAGCTGCAACAATATTCCGCTTTTATTGTTTAATCGGCAACAGTATCTTGCTTGGAATATTTCCAGCTCACTGTTCCGTTATTCAAACTAAATATGTACCCTTATTGTGACTTACAGTCGTCTTTCTCGGTTTGGAAACTTGCAGCGGTGAACCTAGTCACTTCAAGTTCTCATTTCCTCATATTGTCAGAAAGCATCCATAGTTCATCCAAGATACTCAAGGATGTTCTTTACTTCAATCCAGTGACCATCACCTAGATTGGCCTGATTGCGTCTACATATGCTCAAAGCATATGAGACATCAGGTCGCGTACATTTTCATAACATACGAGCTCTGGGAGAGTGTCAGCAGCTTTCTAGATCTATCCTAGTAGATCTTTATTCCTAGAATAAAGCCTGCTTCTCCCAGGTTTTTCATGGAGAATTTTATGAAAGCCAAGCTTTCAACGATTATAGTATGGGAATATTATTACCGAGAAGCAATACATCATCAACATAAGGATAATGAATGTCAGTGCTCTCCCACTAACCATCTTATATACACAATAATAATCTTCATTTTGAATTAAATCATATACCATTATGATTACATAAAACATTGGTTCAAAGAATTCAATGCTTGCTTCAATCCATAAATGGATCGATTTAACTTGCAAGCCTTGTTTGCATGTTTTGGTACGATAAAATCGTCAGGATGTTGCATACAAACATCCTCCAAAAGGTTTCCGTTAAGGAAAGCGGTTTTAGCGTCTAGTTTCCATATTTCATAATCGAAATATGCAGCATTAACAAGCATTATCCGAATGGATTTAATCATGGCAACAGGTGAAAAAGGTTTTTCGTAGTCGACACTATGTCATTGACGATACCCTTTCTGTACAAGCCTAGCTTCGTACATTTGTATGTTTCCATCCATGTTTGTCTTTCTTGAAGACCATTGGCAACCAATAGGTTTAACGCCTTCTGGTGCATCAACCAGTATCCAAACATGGTTCATATACATGGAATCCATTTCGAACTTCATGGCACTTTGCCATAAAAGGAGTCGATACCTTGTATCACTTCCTCATACGTAGTCGGTCCATCTTCCTCAATAAGATTAATATCTACATGAGGTGAGATCAGATACCCATACCTCCCAGGTTGTTTTCTGACTCTCTCCGACATACGAGGTTCTAGTGTATTCGATGATTGTGGTACTATTTCATCCGTGATGAACTGTTCATGTTCCGTAAGGGATGGATCGGTGCCAGGAACAGTATTACTCTAATTTTCATCGAGTTTTACTTTCCTCCCACTTACCACTGCATATATGAATTCCTTTTCGAGAAAAACCGCATGGAGAGCAACAAATACATTGTTCTCTTTTGAGTTGTATAAGTAATATACTTTGGTTTCCCTAGGATAACCTACAAATAGGCACTTATCTGATTTAGGTTCTAGTTTGGTATCATCCAAACGTTTAAAGTATGCCCAATATTCCCAAATCTTCAGGAATGAGAAACTCGGTTTCTTTCCTATTCATATCTAATATGAAGTCTGTCTAACAGATTTTCATGGAACTTTATTCAAAATAAGTATTGCACTATTTAATACGTATCCTCAGAAGGAAATTGGTAGCTCAGAGTGACTCATCATTAACCTTACCATGTCCAACTAAGTTCGGTTTCTCCGTTCGGTCACACCGTCAAAATGAGGTGTTTCGAGAGGAGTCCACTGTGGAAGAATACCATACTCTTTTGAGTAATCCAGAAACTCATTTATTTAAGTATTATCCACAATGGTCCAACTGTAATGTTTTAGTACTTTTATCGGTCTGTTTTCTTACTTCGTGTCGAAACTCTTTCAATTTCTCAACAGTTTCCGACTTGTGTTTCATAAGATACACATAACCATAACGCGATGCCACATCCGTAAAGGTTATGAATTATTCATATCCACCTATAGCCTAGCCAGACATGGGCCCACTTACGTCACTATGAACGAGGGCTAACAGATCGGTGGCTCGTGCACCTTTACCATGCAAAAGGTGTTTTAGGCACTTTGCCTAATAAACAAGATTCGCAGACATCATTTGAATTAGGATCAAATCCGTCCTAGTATCCACTCTTCGAAAGTGTGGATATACGAGTCGTGTTAATGTGTCCCAGACAACAATGCCACAAATAAGTCTCATTTGATTTACTCAATTTGAGCCTTTTGTTTGTCATTTTATATGTTTGAGATTCCTTTATATTCGAAATATAAATACTGTTATTCACATCTAATGTGTATATCTCAATATCATCTTTATAGACAAAACACCCAGTGTTTCGGAACATAAAGGTATACCATCAACGGGTTAAACTAGATACAGAGATAATGTTCTTAGTCAAACTAGGTACATTATAACAGTCTTCTAATTTAAGTACATGCCCCAAGGGCAGTTCCAAAACTTAGGTTCCTATGGCCAAAACAACGACTCTCCTCATGTTTTCGACTTGTAGGTCGATTTCATCTGAAGCCAGTATCCCGCTAATCAATAGATCCTCCACATCACTACATATGTATGTTCCACATCCAGTATCAAAATCCAATTTTAAAACTGGTAGTGGACATATTTATAACAAACTTACCTGAAGCCGGAGCCTTGCCCGTCTTCACTTCCTTCATGTCTGCCTTGTCCATACGGCAATCACGCTTCTCGTGACCTTGTTTTCCATAATTTAGGCAGACATCGTGGGATATGTCATTTCTATTCCCAGAAGACAGTCACGATTTAGCCTTGCCTTTTTCTTCACATCTTTAGAAGCCTTCGGCCAAGCCTAGGGCCTTCTGGGATGCCGAAGTAAGATGCGCCTTGCGCTTCTTTCCCTTTCGGAAGCTCTGGCTCTGCCTCCTTGAGCATAGCCATTAACTCTCCCAGATTTTTCTCTTGGTTCATGATGAACCCACCCCAATATTCGGGCAAAGACTGTGAGATCAAATCTATGAAAGTCTCGGCCTCGAAGGTTATGCCCAGCTAACCTAGCTGTTCGATGTCAGCAATCATCTGTGACACCTAGTGCTTGACAGACATACCCTCCGACATGTGCGAGCGTAAGAGATTCTTTTGCAATTCGCACTTCTAATATCTAAGAATAGATCTATGAAGATCCTTTAATTTCAACATCGTGGTATATGGATCTAACCCTTAGTTCTGACGACGAAATTAAGGAGTCATCGCAGCAAGCATAACGGATTGAGCACTAAAGTTATCATCACAATGAGTTTTCCAAAGCTCATGCTCTACTATTTTCTCAGCTCCAGGCTCAGGCCCGAGAGGTTTCTCTATCAAATAGAGTAACTTCTCAGCTCTCAGGACTATCCTGAGATTCTTTTCCAAATCTGGAAAATTAAAGTTGTTAAAGACATTTTCACCCAGGATTATGTCATTTGACGCTAATCTTTCAAGTCATCTTGATTGCTATAGTCCAACTATCCAATCAACGATTTCAGGTACAATCTAATGTAAAATTTGATTTAAATTTGATTTAAATTTTGCTAGGCATTATTATTTAAATTTGATTTAATTAAGTCGCAACGAAAAATTCGTTAATTTGGAATAAAAGAACCCAAGCCTGGACGAAGTTGCGCGTTGAGATTGTTCGATGTAAATTTGGAATTTACAAGTGGTGGGACCCACTTGACTTACATCACTTTTGACTTGTGATGGAAGTGGTTGAATTGGAGTGTAAATCTAAGCTTACTTGTTTCTTACTCCAACCAATCTCTACACACTTTGTAATTGTTTATTCATTTTTTGAATGACTAATACCAAATCTTGGATTTGGTATATCATAATTTTTGATTTTGGAAATCGAATAACACAACTCAAAAAATTGAAAAACTCATCTTTCTCTCCCAAGGAAAAATCGAGCCTTTCCCTCTCATTCTTCTTCTCACTTTGTCGAGAACAACAAGAAGATAAGGAAGAGTTTTGTTGCAAAATTCATCATATGCTAGCACTTAAAGAATCATACAAAGGTGATAGGGAAACCTCTCTCATGAGTTTGGAATTCATTCACCTAGCTTGGAAGCTCAATATACATCAAAGAAAGGAGCTTGGAGCAACTTCTCAAAGGAAAAATTTTTGTTGTCTACACATCCTTAGCCGATCAAAGTGAGTATTTTCCGCTACTTTACTTTGCGTATTCACATCATTTTATGCTTAATATGATCTTAGTTTGACCTAGAAAACCCAACAATGGTATCAGAGCCATAAATTGAGCATGAAATTTGATTAGGGTTTATATACTAAAATTTGGGTAAAATTGATTTGAGCATGATTTGATCAAATTGTTTGTTTGAGTATGCTTGTATGTTGATAACTTAGTGTTATGCATGATCAATTTGAAGAAAAATTAATTGGATTAATTTTCCCCAAATTGAGAGGCTTGGCCGAATGGGATATGAACCCTAATGTCATGGTGATTTTGATTTTAGACCATTAGATGTGTTTAAGATGAATGGATAAGTTGATTTGTGATTTAATTGGATTGAAATCAAAATTGATGAAAAAAATTCACTATTGTCGTGACATGTAGTAGCATGTAATGAGTTGATTTTGTTTCAATTGTATTGGACATGAATTGAATATGATAATGCATGATTAATTAATTAAATTGATGTTTTGGAAATGTTAATTTAGATAATTAATTAGTGCAATACACTTTAATTAAATAATTATGATATTTGGAATATTGTGATTAAATTAATTGGGCTTAATTTGGAATTGGGCTAATAATGTTGTATTTGGGCTTAATGGGCTTGGTTGGACCAAGTTTGGTTTAGGATAATTGGTTGGATCCAATTGGGCCTAAAACCATTTCCATAAAGTCCAAATATGATAATTGGGCCTTTATAATTTAATTGGGCCTAATGGGCAAAAATTAATTTTATGGAAAATGGTGATTCCTTATTGGGCTTTGGTTGCCAAAGTCCATGCTTTGATAAATTAATTGAAAGCCCATTGGACTTTAATTAAATTGACATTGGATGTTAATTAGGCCTTTGAGACCCATAAAGATTAGATTTAGAATCTAAGTCGTAAAAGCACATTAAAAAGTGTAGTTATTTAATTTGGAATTAAATAAAGAATTAGTATTGAATACAAATTAAATTGGATTTAAAATTGTAGTTCGATATAATTCAAGAATACGCACTTTGAGTACTTATTCTTAAAACGAGTTGGACTCGCGCAAATCAAATCATTGTTTGAGCATTGGATGGTCATTAATCAAAGATTAATTAATTGGATTATATTGATTGATAACATGCTTTGTGTGAATACATGGATATGATGTATGAATAATTTATATCGGATGGATATTAGATGGGTGAGGGCAATTTTGGAAATTGTTGTAATAAATTTAGAATTTATTAAATTGGACCTGCGTGTCTAGCCTATTACCTCTTGATTCTTTGTATTTCTCTTCTCACATATTCCCCTCAATGTAAATGATGTTTCTTTAGAAGTGTTATGTAATTGGGTAGAAGTAAGAATAGTGTTAACTGGGGAGAGGAAATTGAGAGATTTGTTCTAGAAACAAAATGTTTTAAATATCCATCCGCATATCATTATTAATTTATTTATCGCGCCTTATTATGCTTTTAGAATGCATGCTTAAGGGTGTATGATGAGACCTATTCAAAGATAATTAATTGGTTTCCAATTACGCGAAAAACCCTCAACAAATATTAAGTGTTTTTCCTTCCATTGAGTGGTTCTCTCTCAAGATCCAAGATTGGCATTGGTTTGTTGGCCAAATTCAAGACCTTTGTCCATCGCGGATGTGTTTGAACCGCGTAAGCTTTGTTCCATTCGGACTTGGATGTCCACCTACTGGATCTAGGAATTGGATGAGATCCAATTGATCTTAGAGATCTACCTAGTTAAATATCATACAACTTGGTGGCCAAAGTCAAGGTTGTGTGTTATTTAACGGGATCCTAGCCCACTAGGAAACTAGGTTTCCCGAGTACACAACAGAAGGTTAGAGGCTCGCCGAAAAATAGTGGGAGGCAAGTATTAAATTTGTAATTTCGTTTAGATACTTGCCAATACGCGCTCATTTCATTTTTCGTCATTAATTTATATATATATTAGTTGGACTAATATTTAGTTGTTGTTTTAATTTAACAGTTGGACTGTATTCAAACTACTTCATTTATAGTTGATTCTATAATTGGATTATAGTAATCAATATATTTGAATTAACCAATCAAATAGTAGTTGATTATATAGTTAGACTATATTAATCATTATATTTGATTGTATCCGAAATCGTTGATTGGATAGTTGGACTATTGGAATCAAGATAAATGAAAGATTAGCGTTTAGAACATAATCATGGGAGAAAATATATTTAAACAGCTCCAATTTTCAGATTGGGAATAAAACCTTAGGATAGTCCTGGGAACTGAGAAGTTATTCTATTTGATAGAGAAACATCTCGGGCCTGAGCCCGGAGTTGAGCAAATAGTGGAGCATGAGTTTTGGAAGACTCGTGGTGATGATAACATTAGTGCTCAATCCTTTATGCTTAATGCAATGACACTTTAATTTTGTCATCAAAACTAAGGATTAGATCATTATACCATGATGTTGAAATTAAAGATCTTCATAGATCTAATCTTAGATCTTAGAAGTACGAATTGCATAAGAAGCTCTTTCGCTCGCGTATGTCAGAGGGTACATCTGTTGAACACTAAGTGTCACAGATGATTTCTGACGTCGATCAGATAGGTTAGCTGGGCATTACCTACGTGGCCGAGACTACCAAAGATTTGATCTTATAGTCTCTACCCGAAAACTGGGGCACGTTCATAATGAACCAATAGTAAAATCTTGGAGAGTTGATGGCTATGCTCAAGGAGGCAGAGCCAGAGCTTCTAAAAGGGGCAAAGGCAAAATCGTCACAGTCTTCTAGGAAGACAAAGGGCATATCCCAAAATATCTGCCTAAATTATAGCAAACAGGGTCACTGGATGCGTGACTGCAGTATGGACAAGGCAGACATGAAGGAAGTGAAGGCGGAGCAAGGCTCTGGCTTCAAGTATGTTTGTCATAAATATGTTCACTACTGGTTTCAAAAGTGGATTTTTGATACCAGATGTGGTACATAAATATATGTACTGATGTGCGGGATCTGCTGATTAGTAGGAGACTGGCTTCAGATGAGATCGACCTATGAGTCGGAAATGGGACGAGAGTCGCTATTTTAACCGTAGAAACCTAAGTTTTGGAACTGCCATTGGGGCATGTACTTAAATTAGGAAACTATTATAATGTACCTAGTTTGACTAGAAATATTATCTCTATATCTAGTATAACTCGTTGCGGGTATACCTCTATATTCAAGAACACTAAGTGTTTTGTTTATAAAGATGATATTGAGATAAACACATTGGATGTGAATAACAGTGTTTATATTTAGAATATAAATTAATCTCATACATATAGCATGACAAACAAATAGCTCAAACTGAATTAATCAGATGAGACTTATTTGTGGCATTGTTGTCTAGGACACATTAACAAGACTCGTATATCCACACTTTCGAAGAGTGGGTACTAGGACAGATTTGATTCTAATCAAATGATGTCTACGAATCTAGTTTATTGGGCAAAGTGCCTAAAATACATTTTACTTGGTAAAAGTGCAAATGCCACTGATTTGTTAGCCTTTGTTCATTGTGACGTAAGTGGGCCCATATCTAGCTAGGCTAGAGGTGGATATGAACACTTCGTAACCTTTACGGATGTGGCATCGCATTATGGTTATGTGTTTCTTTTGAAACACGAGTCGGAAAATTTTGATAAATTCAAAGAGTTTCGACACAAAGTATAAAAAAGACCGGCAAGAGTATTAAAACATTACGGTCGGACCGTGGTGGAAAATACTTAAGCAATAAGTTTCTCAATTACCTGAAAGAGTATAGTATTCTTTCACATTGGACTCCTCCTGGAACACCTCAATTTGACGGTGTGTCCGAACAGAGAAATCGAACTTTGTTAGACATAATTAGGTTAATGATGAGTCGCTCTGAGCTACCAATTTCCTTCTGAGGATACACATTAAACAGTGCAATACTTATTTTGAATAAGGTTCCATGAATCTGTTAGACATACTTCATATTAGATATGAATAGGAAAGAAACTAAGTTTCTCATTCCTGAAGATTTGGGAATGATGGGCATATGTTTGGATGATACCAAACTAGAACCCAAAATCGGATAAGTGCCTAATTTGTAGGTTATTCTAGGGAAACCAAAGTATAGTACTTATACAACTCACAAGAGAACAATTTAATTGTTGCTCTCCATGCGGTTTTCCTAAGAGGAATACCTATATGCAGTGGTAAGTGGGAGGAAAGTAAAACTCGATGAAAATCGGAGTAATACTGTTCTAGGCACCGATTCCTTAACGGAACACAAACAGTTCATCAAGGATGAAATTGTACCATAATCTTCGAATACACAAGAACCGCGTAAATCGGAGAGAGTCAAAAAACAACCTGGGAGGTATGGGTTTCTGATCTCACCTCATGTAGATATCAATCTTATTGAGGAAGCTGAACCGACTACGTATGAGGAAGTGATACAAGGTATCGACTCCCTTTATGGCAAAGTGCCATAATGTCCGAAATGGATTCCATATATACCAACCAAGTTTAGACACTGGTTGATGTACCGAAAGGCATTGTGCCTATTGGTACTATATGAGTCTTCAAGGAAGACATACATGGATGGCAACATACAAATGTACACAGCTAGGCATGTATAGAAAGGGTATTGTGGGACACAGAAACTGGACGACGCATGCTGTCCCAGGCTCGCGGCCCGGTTGGGAGTACGGAGTAGCCCGCGGGGGAATAAACCGGAGAATAATGGAGTCGCCACCCGGTGTGAATCGGGAAAATGAGATTTAAGGCCGCACTCACCCCTCGCAAGGGAAGACCTCAAACCGTTGGGTTCGGAACGGTCCATTACTTATGTCACTTGTAATGAAAGGATTTATGTAATAATTTAATCAAGCTTAAGTACCACTTATTTCCAAGAGTATCATGCTTCTAAATTCACATGTACAAAATAAAACTTGCACCTAAATTTACATATATTTTACATCTAAGATTGCATGCTTGAAAGTACATCAAAGTAGCAACGAACAAACAACTTCATTGGCATATTGTATTCACGAAAGCACAAGCACACACACTAACCACACAGGCACACATGTGAGCACTTTTCCAAGTGGTACGTGGAATTGTATCCCAAGTACAGACCGCACTACCGTCCATTCGGAATCGGCTACGAAATTTATGTCTGGGTTTCCATCCAATATACCACAAGAAATAATACTCAAATGCTATCATGACATGGATATACGAATTGTAATATGTTAAGCCAAGACAAAGGTAAATGATGTAACCAATGGGATAAACATGTTTTTCATCATGATGCGTACAAAGATAAGAATGACTATAGGAGATTTCATAATACAGGCATGAATGGTATAGTTGGCTTTATGACGTGAGGAGTTGTGCTTGTTATAAGTGGCTTAATGGCAGGCGAATTGCGTGAATAATTTGAGTGTGTGGGGACTGTTTGTAGTTTAGGGCATGAAGGCAAAAGAAGGGAATTAGCGATAGTCAGTGGGTGAGCATTAGGTTAGTGTACTGGGCTGTGTACGCATGAGTGAATGGCAGTGTGTGCGTGAGTGAGGGGGGCAGTGTGTGCGTGAGTGAATGGGACGTGAGCGTGGGTGTTGTGGCGTGCAGGTCTGGGTGGCAGTGTGAGGTTCTGTGAGCTGTTTTATTGCATGAAGAGTGAGGCATGTTACGTGAGATGAGGTGGTGAGGGTAATGGCGTGAAGGTGGGGATCAACTAGGGTATTTGCGTGGAGGTGCTTTGTGTTTTTCAGTTGCCGAGAGTAGAGGGGGTGAGAATATGGGTATACCAATGACAATAGGTCGAGCCAAGACAGGGATAGACAATGAAATCAATGGATGAAAGACACGGCAAATATCGTGGTAAATGTAGCCTTTTAGGTTTTTCTTCTCAAATGGAGACCCTTTTAATCCAACACAATAAGCCCATGCGCCTTTCGTTACAATGCATACAAAGATAAAGATAACTATATGAAATTTCTTATACCCGATTGAACACATCTTACATTCAACCGAGCATATATCAACCGGCGCGGCAAAGTATCATGGTAAAGGATTTTAACCCCTCCAAATAAGGGACCTTTAATCCGACTTACTAAGCCCATGCGCTCGATCATATCATGCATAAAAAAATAAAGACAATCATATCAAACTTAGTATGTCCGATTGAACATATCTTATATCCAACCGAACACACATCAACCGGCGCGGCAAAGCATTGTGGTAAATGATTTTAACCCCTCCAAATAGGGGACCTTTAATCCGACTTACTAAGCCCATGCGCTCGATTGTATCATACATACAAAAATAAAGGCAATCACATCAAACTTAGTTTGCCCGATTGAACATATCTTATATCCAACCGAACACACATCAACCGGCGCGGCAAAGCATTGTGGTAAAGGATTTTAACCCCTCCAAATGGGGGACCTTTAATCCGACTTACTAAGCCCATGCGCTCGATTGTATCATGCATACAAATAATGTGCGGAATTCAAATGACGAAAAATAAATAAATCAAAGCAATATAAAGCAAAAGAAAGTGTCGTTTACTCAAGCGGTACGTGGAGTTGTATCCCGAGTACAGATCATACTACCGTCCATTCGGAATCGGCTATGAAATTTATGTCCGGGTTTCCATCCGATATACCGCGAGAGTTGACACATCTCTCATTTTATTCCAAAGCCACAACATACAATATCTCATAATCCATGCATATTTATCTACTCAAGGGCCACAACATACAATATCTCATAATCCATGCATATTTATCTACTCAAGGGCCACAGCATGCATTTCAACATAACAATCATGCAAGCAATACTCAATAAATAATACAAATAAAACAGAAAATGAATGTGGAAAATACCCTCGGGTCAAACCTTTTATGTCGACTTTCGAACTCACGTTTCACAGCCGTCGGAAGGGCTATCACACCGCAACTTTTCTGGTTCACTGGTTTGTGTTTTACCTCGCCGTTTCGCTGTTCAAGCTACTATTTTGACTCCGCTTTGCTGCTGTTTCCTCGCGGTTTGCTGCTGTTTCCTATGTATTTTCTGTTCACTGTTCAGGTCACTGTTTTGACGTTTCCACGGACTGTTTCAAGTGTTTTTTGTGGGTTTTTAGTGCAGTCTTGTGTGATTATTTTAAGGATTACAAATGCAGTTTTTATGTTACTGTTTTGAGGATTTTAGGGACTGTTTTAAGATGATTTGGCTGCTGTTTTGGGGGTGATTTGGGCTACTGTTCAGGCGTGTTTTAGGAGGTGTAGGGGCTGCTATTTTCGATGGAAAGGGGCTGCTGTTTGGAGGTGTATTTTCGGTGATGTGTGGAGGTTTAGGGGCTGCTATTTTCGGTTGTGGAGTGGGGGAGATGAAGAGAATTATTTGTGTTTTTCTTCTTGCTATTGCCGTGACTGGCTAGGGCTCTTGGTGTTGTGATTTTCGTGTAAGTCTTGTGTATGAGCTAGGGGAGTGCATGTCTTGGTTAGAGGTTGTTTATATAGAGAAAGGTTAGGGCTACTCCTTGTCTCACAATGAAGGGATTTTGGCATTAAAAGAAGTATTTGATTTGGTATTCAACAAGGAAATGATTAGATTGAGGGGGGACAAATCTTGGCTAGATTAGGAATACAAAATATTTAATTTGTTATGATTGATTTTAATTAGGCATGATATTTGTTAAGTTTGGTATAAAATATATTTGATTTATCTTTATTAGGCATGCAATTTCTTTAATTTGTAAGTATTTTTATTATTTTGGTAGGTGATTATTTAGATTTTATTTGTTTTATTTAATTTGGTATATGACTTAATTAATTATTTTATTTAATTACATTATCTAATTAATATTTAACTTAATATTTGATTTAATTTGGGTGTGTATTAGGTAAATGGGCGTGTGGGCCTTGGTTGGGGCGTGTGGGCCTTGGTTGGTGGGTTTGGTTTGTGTGGGCTAGGTGTGTGGGCTTGCGGGGATTTTAGGTCAAGGCCAAGGGGCTTGCGGAGATTTTAGGCCGAGGTTAGGTGATTTGTGAGTATTTTGGGCCGGGAATAATTTTTAAAATGGACAACCAACAAGTAACCCGAAGCTAAACCAGTGAACTTAATCCGATTATGAGTCAATTCTTGACTCCTCCCTTCCGACATCCGTTTCCCGCGGCTTCCGCGACTTAAAAGGTAGTGCCTCCAACTGAGACTCATCAACGGGTTTCACATGCAAAAATGCAATGCCTACAGTCGCCCCCACTTTGATGGGACTTGTGTAGTGTGTGACTTTGAACAATCCTATCAAAGTTATGCAATGCATTTTCACTTACCTGGTTCGTCTGCTGCCTCGAACTGAGCTGGTGCTAAAGTGGACCTCGATCTTGGGACGCATCCCACTAACTGCAACTGACAACGGGGGCACCTCGACCCTGGGAGCCTCGACCCAATACCGATGACAATAGGGGCCTCACCCTCAAACTGATGATGTAGTGGGCACCTCGACCCTGGGACACATCCCGAAACTACAACCGACAACGGGGGCACCTCGACCTTGGGCACCTCGACCCAACACCGCTGACAATAGGGACCTCACCCTCAAACTGATGATGTAGTGGGCACCTCGACCCTGGGACGCATCCCGAAACTACAACCGACAACGGGGGCACCTCTACCCTGGGCACCTCGACCCAACACCGCTGACAAAAGTGGGCCTTGCCCATAAGCTGATACTAATATGGGCCTCGCCCCAGACTGATACTGACGTGGGCCTCGCCTCTTGGGACTCATCCCCAAAACTGAAACTGCGTTGATGCTGTTTGGCTCATTTTTGCCGCTTTCTTTTTTTCTTCGAACCTGCGAACACAAAAAAAAAAACAAACACGGAAAGAATGCAATGTTACGTGTAAGCATGAATGATTTTCCTAATCCGTTGGGTTAGGTATTCTGCCAATTCCTTTGGTGACTGATCGGTCTTTTCTCCCTCAGGTAAAGTACTGTTTCAATCTGTCCACGTTGATCGGCTCGGTAAACTCGTTTCCTTCCAAGTCTGATAACTTCACTGCCCCATTTCCCATTACCTTCTGCACTATGTAAGGTCCTTCCCAGTTAGGTCTGAATTTTCCTCTCGGATCTGTCGTCGACGGCCTCGACTGCTTAAGTACCAAATCACCCTTTCTGATCTTGGTGGGACGTACTTTCTTGTTGAATGCCCGGGCTAGTCTCTTCTGATACAACTGCATGTGATACAAAGACTTCGTCCTCCTCTCATCCAACAGTGCTAACTGATCAAACCTCTGTGCGGCCCATTCTGGTTCCGGTAATTCTGCTTCTGCTAAGACCCTCATAGACTGTATTTCCACTTCCACTGGTAACACTGCTTCCATTCCATAGACCAAAGAGTAAGGCGTGGCCCCTGTTGCCGTTCTTACTGATGTTCTGTACCCCCACAAAGCATACGGTAATTTCTCGGCCCAATCTCTGCAATTTTCTGTCATCTTGGCTAAAATCGTCTTTATAGTCTTGTTGGCTGCCTCAACTGCCCCATTTGCTTGCGGCCTGTACGGTGATGACTTGTGGTGGCCTATCTCATACCTCTGTAACATTGCCTTCGTCTCTTCTTGAAACTGAACTCTGTTGTCTGTCACTACATGATGCGGCATACCATACCGACAAATGAGGTTCCGAGCTATAAACTTTGCCATCTGTTTTGATGTAACATTGCGGAATGATTCGGCTTCCACCCACTTCGAGAAGTAATCTACGGCCACTACTATGAAGCGATGCCCATTCGATGCATTTGGTCGAATTTCTCCAATCATATCAATTCCCCATGCTGAGAAAGGCCACGGCTCTGACAACCCATGCAATTCTGTGTGTGGTCAGTGATTCAAATTACCGTGTGCTTGACAATCATGACAGTGCTTTACCATCTTCGCGCAGTCTGTTTCCATGGTTGACCAATAAAAACCTTGTCTCACTATCTTGCGGGACAGATTCAACCCGTTCATGTGCGGACCACATACACCGGCGTGTATTTCTTCCATTACATGCTGAGCTTCTTCCTTTCTCAAACACTTCAACTGAATACCGTTTGCTTGCCTCTTGTACAGTTCCCCTTTCAAAATCACATACTGGGAAGCTAACTTCCGAATGGCTATTCTGTCTTTTCTGCATGCCCCTTCCGGGAGTTCACCATGTTCCAGATACCTTGAATGTCATAATACCAAGGTTTACCATCGTCGACCTCAACTTCCAGAATTATTCTATCTCATAAATAGGTCTGCTCGCTGTTGTCAGTATCAACGGTCTCATCACTAATTTTCTGGATTTTCCTAAGTTGCTGCAAGTGTAGCCAATGCATCTGCCATTTGATTCTCTTCTCTCGGTAAGTGCTGAAACTTACACTCGGGGATAACCTGTGCCAACTTTCTGAGGTGAAAAAATTAAGGTTTCAACCGTTCTTCTTTCAATTCCCATTCTCCTCGCATCTGCTGGACCACCAACATAGAGTCTCCGTAGACTTCCACACTCCCGGCCTTCAAGGCTATCAATGCCGTCAAACCAAAAGCACATGCTTCATACTCGGCCATGTTGTTAGTCACTCTGAATGTCAACCTCTTGGCCAAAGGAAAAGTCTCTCCCTCGGGGGTCACTATCACGATCCCAATTCCGGCTCCCTTGTAATTCACTGCTCCGTCAAAATACATCTTCCATCTCTGGACTGTTATTGCTTGGATCTCTTCATCTGGAAATTCAAACTTATACTGATCCCCCTCAACATGTTGCAATGCCAGAAACTCTGCTACTGCTCGCCCTTTGATCACTTTGGAGGTGAGATACTCAATGTCAAACTCTGTCAGCAATACCAACCATCTGCCCAATTTTCCCACTAGTGAAGGCACCGAATGAAGATACTTCAGAGAATTTTCCTTTGCCACTACCTGGATCTTGTATGACTGGAAATAATGCCGCAATTTTCTGGAAGCCCATACCATTGCAAGACAGATCTTCTCAACTTCCTGATATCGAGCCTCATACGGGAGCATCTTCTGACTCAGATAATAGACTGCATATTCTACCCCTGTCTCATCAGCCTGTACCATCATTGCCCCCAGTGCTTCTGATTCTATAGCCAAATACAATATCAAAGGTCTGCCCGGTCTCGGAGGTTTCAATACATGAGGCTTTACCAAGTACTCTCTGATTTTATCGAAGGCTGTCTGACACTGTTCATTTCATCTCACTGGCTGATCTTTTCTCAACAGTTTGAAGATATGCTCACATACTGACGTCAACTTGGCGATGAACCGACTGATGTACTGAATCTTCCCTAAGAATGCTCTGACTTCTTTTTCTGTCTTCGGTGCAGGCATTTCTGTGATTGCCTTGATTTTCTCAGAATCTACCTCTATTTTGCCCATTCCCACTGTATGACCAAGCAATTTCCCTGATGTCACCCCAAACACACATTTCTTGGGATTAAGCCGCAGGTTGTATCTGTCAACTCTCTGAAGGAACCTTTCCAGTGCTTCAATATGCCCGACTTGTCTCTGATTTTACCATCATGTCATCCACATACACCTCAATCTCTTTGTGCATTAAGTCATGGAAAAGTGTAGTGGCCATCCGCTGATAAGTAGCCCCCGCATTCTTAAGCCCAAACGGCATAATTTGTAACAATAAGTACCCCACTCAGTAACAAATGCAGTCTTATGTTTGTCTTCCTCAGCCATGAGAACCTGATTGTAACCTGAAAATCCATCTGCAAATGAATACATGGCAGATAAAGCCGCACTATCAACCAGAACATCTATATGCGGCAGAGGAAAATCATCTTTCGGATAAGCCTTGTTGAGATCTCTGTAGTCTACACACATTCTGACCTTCCCATCTTTCTTTGGCACCGGTACTATGTTAGCCAACCACTCAGGATACTTTACTACTTCCAGGAACCCCACATCTATATGTTTCTTAACTTCCTCTCTGACTTTCTCAGCCCATTCTGATCTCATCCGTCGGAGTTTCTGTTTTACTGGCCTCATATTCGGATAAGTGGTATTGTGGTTGGGCAATGTTTCTGTCTACCCCAGACATGTCCTCATAGGACCAAGCAAACACTTTGGCATATCTGACCAACACTTCTTCTAGTTCTCCCTCTCTTCGGAGGTTACTTCACTTGCAATCAGAATTTCCTTCGGGTTCTCAAGTGTACCCAAGTTAAATGCAGTAGTTCTGGCTGAACTGATGTCAAATATGATTGATTCGTGCAGAGTAAATGGAAATGACTCAGGCAAGTAAGCAAAAGAAATGTCTTTATTATTGGATAATGCGGAAGTACATTCAAACAAATCAGGAAGGTAAATGTCTTCATCATCTATAGACACTTCTTCCTCTGCAATCAGGTCTTCCTCAGGCTTTTCGTCCTCTCCCAGAGTCAGGCTCTCTAACTTCAGTAGTTCTTCCTCCCAATCTCTTCTCTTTCTTCCCACAATTTCTTCAACTACCAGCTTCTTACCCACATATCCTGGAAGATCTCAAACCCAGGTACCACAATTCCATTAACTTCCACAGGTTCAGGCTCCCATTGATATCCTGAAGCTTTCATAAAACACTCCATCAGTTTCAGGCCCTTTTTCTTGACCTTCGGTTTTTCTTCATCAGATTTGTACCCCAAACCTTTCCGAGTAGTCTGTCCTCTGAAATCTGGCAATTTTGAACCTTCACCCGGCTCAAACTTCATTTTTTTCATGATCCTAGCTACCCTAGGATCCACCCATTCCTCAAAGGTAGCTGACACCTAAAACCTCGTGAAAGGTTGTATCTCCAAGGCAGCCACGGCATTATCTACCTCAGCCTGGATAGTAACAACTTCTCCCTCATACGGGAACTTGATCATCTGATGTAAAGTGGAAGGCACGCCCCCAATTTTGTGAAACCAAGGCCTTCCCAACAACAAGGCAAAAGTGGCTGGGATGTCCAGCACTGTAAACTCAACTTCATCTTCAATAGGGCCTACCTTGACCATAGCCACAAAAGTACCCTAGACTCCCCTTTTACTGTCATCATAAGCCTTATTAGTCATGCTGGAGGGGTCCAAGTCTGTTTTTCTTTCATACCCAATCTCGCCAGAATTTTCAGCGGGCACACATTGATGGACGAGCCGTCATCCACCATCACACATGAAGTTCTCTTGCCCCTCACCTCGGCCCTGATAAATAGAGGCCTATTATGATTTCTCCCTCCGCCGGGAGTTCATCCTCAGAAAAAGATATCTGCAAAGCTTCTTTCTGAACCGACCCAACAAACATTGCAGGGTTGGCGTCTTCCGGTACCACAATCTTGCTCAAGGCCTCAACCATGGCCTGCCTATGCTCCCGAGATGCACATAACAGTTCCCAGATACTCACTTGTGCTCTAGTTTCCTCAATTGCCTCAGCACTATATCCCCCTCAGTATTTTCTGCAGTCTCAACCACTTCTCTACCATCTGTCAAAACTTTCTTACCCTTTTCTGCCACATCATTGTAAAAACGACCGTTGCGTGTCATTCCTCGTACTTCTTCCTCATCACTGCTAGAGAAATCAAGCCAAAAGTTTTTCCCCTGCTCAATCTCATCTTCACTAGTACTATCCCAGATTCCCAGGCAAAAGGCTTGAGGGTGAAAGGATTTTAGGACAAGGTCTTCTGGGAGGCCAGAATTGATCATATAGGCTGGTGGTGGTACGGCACGGTAGTTGGGTAATGGGTTTCTGTGTGTGTCAGGCTGTTCTGTTTCTGGGTCAGGTATTTTCTTGGAGTCTATCAGGTCTTGGATTTCATGACGGAGTCGGGCATAATTGTCGGTGTCATGGCCCTTTTGTTGGTGAAAGTGACAGTAAAGGCTTAGGTTATAATGTGATGGTGGGGGATTGGGTAATGGTTTGGCTTCCAAGGGTTTTAAGAGCCCTTGCCTCTTCAATTTCTCTATCACTTTTGACAGGGGTCTTCCCAAGTTGGAAAATCTCCGGTTCCGGATAGCGGTAATCTCAGCAAAAACGGGCTTTGTTCCCGATGTTCCCCCAATAGGCCTCCTACTTAAGCCATAAAACTTCCTGTTTCCGCCTCTTCATCTTCAATGTCCATGACAGTTTCCCTCAACTGCCGAAAATCAGTAATCATGGAGGTCATCCTCCTTAGCTTCCCATAGATGGAGGGCTTGGTGCCCTTGATGATCATTTTAATCTGGTCCTTCTCCGAGGGCCTAGTTTACATTCAAAACAACTGACCCCTCCACCGGTCCACATACTCCTTAAAACTCTCCTCTGATTTCTGCTTAACATTCTCCAGATCACGGAGTGACAGATCGATCTCTAGGTCAGTGACATAATGCTTCAGGAAAGCATCAGCCAACTCCCTCCAATCTTCCTTCACTTTCTTCTCCAAACTGTGTGGTACCACACCACGGGAGCTCCCTCGAGCGACATTTCAAACATTTTCTGCACTTGGCCTGAGATAAGCCAACTGAACTCATGACTGATACAAACTATCGAAGATGCACCCTTGGATCCCCATTCCCGTTAAACTTAGCCATATCAGGCATCTTGAACTGTGCCGACAATTGTTCCTCAAAAGTCAGTGTGTCATAATCCAGCAAATCTTCATTCTTACCCCTCATCTTGCGGGTAACTGACTCAACCTGATCCCAAAGTTTCTGTAACTCTGTCTGAGACCCAGATACTCTGCATGTTGCATACTCTGCCATATCATCATCAAAAGCGGGGATATCATGCCCCAACCCATTCGGAGGCTCCTCACGCCTCACATTCTCA
This sequence comes from Zanthoxylum bungeanum, assembly GCA_019454045.1. Classification (NCBI taxonomy): domain Eukaryota; kingdom Viridiplantae; phylum Streptophyta; class Magnoliopsida; order Sapindales; family Rutaceae; genus Zanthoxylum; species Zanthoxylum bungeanum. The sequence goes on along the minus strand of SKCR01014331.1, from coordinate 103,616 downwards.
GAATTTCCCCCAGCACAGGGCACAGCCATACCAGCCATAGCAGTAGTCAAGGCCTTGCAACTGTTCAGTAATCTTGGCGAGATTGTTCTCTAACTGATCCATACGAGATACCTCATTACCGGATTCGCTCATGACTGTTACTGTTCTTTTAATGAGCCTTGTTCCTTCTCTAACCCAAACGGTATCTATGATGTCTTTTTGAGACATAAAGGTGTTAACATGACATATGTATGTATGAGGTGCATGAGATGCATGTAATATATAACATACCAAATCAACTAAAATTTTCAAATAAATCGGCCCGTTATCATTTTAGAAGCTTTTGGGCTAACTGTCATAGGAGTGAACTCGTCCTAGTTTTAATGGCCCAACGAGTACACATCTCATGGCAAGGAGCCCAACTAATTCCAAATGGTAATGTTCCGAACACAATCACAAAGTGGCCCATCAGCACTTAGAAGCCTTTGGCCCAATCATCATAAAATACATTCTTGTCCCAGTTTAAATGGCCCAACAAGCCCATATCCCATGACAAATGGTCCAAATGGATCCAAACGACAATGTTCCCAAACACAAGCATAAAAGAAAGATAATGCAAACATAAAGTAATAATTTCTACAGAATGGCCCATCAACATTTCAGAAGCTTTGGGCCTAATGGTCATAAGGTACGAACTCGCCCCAGTTTAAATGGCCCAGCAAGTTCGCATTTCTGACAATAGTCCAACTGCATCCAAATGAGGATGGTCCACAAGCACATATTCAAGGAAATAATTGTTACTTTAACCATACAAACCGGTCTATGGGTGGGTTCGCAAGAGTGTAGACAAAGGCTCTCACCGGCGAAGGATGTCTCACAATAGGTCTCCCCAATCAAGGGTTCGATCGACCAAGTGAGCGCACCCTTTTATATACACTAAGGTACGTGCCAATGAGGTATGGTGTGTGACTGACTGTCAAATAGATTTCCCGTTGTAGATTCCCCAGAGGGAGGGTGGAGCGAGGCTCTCTTAAGTACCCTAGCCTCTTAGGCTCTTATCGCTTGGTGACAGGAATAAAAAACAAGTCCTTCAAATTAGTCCATCACAATAGGCTAAGTGTAGATGACCATATAGGTGCCTTCACAGCTTTTCCTTCTAGGAAGGTAGTGAATGAAGAAAGACACCAAACCAATACCTAGCCTCAAGATGCCCTTGATTAAACCCTCATTTTATCCACTATAGACACGGTCAATTAGAACAAAAATCCAAACATTACAAGACAATATTTCAAGGCCGATTCTCTATCCCCAGTGGAGTCACCAGACTGTGGGACACAGAAACTGGACGACGCATGCTGTCCCAGGCTCGCGGCCCGGTTGGGAGTACGGAGTAGCCCGCGGGGGACTAAATCGGAGAATAATGGAGTCGCCACCCGATGTGAACCGGGAAAATAAGATTTAAGGCCGCACTCACCTCTCGCAAGGGAAGACCTCAAACCGTTGGGTTCGGAACGGTCCCTTACTTATGTCACTTGTAATGAAAGGATTTATGTAATAATTTAATCAAGCTTAAGTAACACTTATTTCCGAGAATATCATGCTTCTAAATTCACATGTACAAAATAAAACTTGCACCTAAATTTACATATATTTTACATCTAAGATTGCATGCTTGAAAGTACATCAAAGTAGCAACGAACATACAACTTCATTGGCATATTGTATTCACGAAAGCACAAGCACACACACTAACCACACAAGCACACATGTGAGAACTTTTCCAAGTGGTACGTGGAATTGTATCCCAAGTACAGACCGCACTACCGTCCATTCGGAATCGGCTACGGAATTTATGTCTGGGTTTCCATCTGATATACCACAAGAAATAATACTCAAATGATATCATTACATGGATATACGAATTGTAATATGTTAAGCCAAGACAAAGGTAAATGATGCAACCAATGGGATAAACATGTTTTTCATCATGATGCGTACAAAGATAAGAATGGCTATATGAGATTTCATAATACATGCATGAATGGTATAGTTGGCTTTATGACGTGAGGAGTTGTGCTTGTGGTAAGCGGCTTAATGGCAGGTTAATTGCGTGAATAATTTGAGTGTGTGGGGACTGTGTAGGCACTGCATTTTTACACATAAGTCCCTATGATGAGTCTCATTTTGGAGACACTACCTTTTAAGTCACGGAGGTCACGGGAAACATACATCGGAAGGGGGAATTCAGAATAAACAAGGTTCACTGTTTTCGTTCATGCTGCATTCGTGTTTACGTTCGAACGTCAAACGGATTGCGGGCGTTCGTGCCGCGTTCGAGGAAGCGTTCGAACGGTGTCGGTAATTCTGGTTTTGCTGCTAGCCTCACATCCAGCCCAATTAGCCCCCCAAAGCCCATAAAACACATCCCAATTTAAATAAATAAATATTAATTAAATTAATTAAATAATTAAAACATATACCAAACATAAAATAAACAATTACCAACTTAAACTAAAATCATGCCTAAATTAAACAAATCACATACTAAATCAAAATATAATCATGCCTAATTAAAATCAATCAACCAATTATATTCCCAATCTAATAAGATTATTCCCAAACTTAAAATATTGTATTCCTAATCCAAGCCAATCAAATATTCAACCTTCCCTATCTAGCCAAGATTTGTCCCCCCCTCAATCTTTGACTTCCCTTAACCAAACCAAATCAAATCCCTTTCCTTGTCAAGCCCAACCCTTTGCCTATAAAAAGAACCCTTCACCAACCTTCTCAACCCTAGTAGCTAGTCCCTAACTCATACAGAACACACATAAAAATTACAGGAAGAAGACACCCAAAAACAATAAGCAAAAGATAAAGAGGAAACGGCAGCGAAACCACAAGGAAACAATAGCAAAAGACGGAGAACGACGACTCAAAACAGTAAGACAACGAACGAGAACAGTGAACCAGTGAACCGGGAGAGTTGCGGAGCATCCACCCTTCCGACGATCGTGTACCTTACATCCGAGAGGTGATTTAAAAGGTTAGACCTGAGGGTACATTTTCATTAGTTTATATTCATTTTTTTATTATTATTATTGAATTCTATTCGCATGAGAGTCGTTTATGGATGCATGCTGTGGCTTGAATGAAATGGAAGAGTGTCGTCTCTTGTGGTATATAGGATGGAAACCCAGACGTAAATTCTGTAGCCGAATCCGAATGGACGGTAGTGCGGTCTGTACATGGGACACAACTCCACGTACCACTTGAGTAAACGGCACCTTCTCTTGTCTGGCGTTGCTTTGGTTTATTTATTTCTTGTCATTTAAATCCTGTATGTTGCTTATTCCCGTATGATATGATCGAGTGCATGGGCTTAGTAAGTGCGATGAAAGGTTCCCTAATTGGAGGGGTAAAATCCTTCACCACGACGCTATGCCGCACCGATTGATGTGTGTTCGGTTGAATGCGAGATACGTTCAATCGAGCATACCTAGTTTGATATGATTGTCTTTATTTTCGTATGCATGATTCAACCGAGCGCATGGGTTTAGTAAGTGCGATGTGAGATCCCCTATGGGGAGGGACTAAAGCCCTTTACCACGATGCTTTGCCGCGCCGGTTGATGTGTGTCGGTTGGATGCAAGACACGTTCAATCGGACATACTTAGAATAGTATGATTGTCTTTATGTTTTGTATGCATGATGTGATGTGACGCGCATGGGCTTAGTATGTTGGTCTAAAGGTCCTCTCTTTGAGAGATCAAGAGCCCCCAAAAGGCCACCTTTACAGCAGTACTTCGCCGCGCCACTTTATTTTGTTGTTTATGTATTGCGTCCCATTTCATGCATCAGGTCTCTTCCCATTCGAACACATTTACGAACGCAACTCGAACGCGCATGCATTTTTGCCTTATCATGCATCAGGTCTCATTTCCGTTCGAACGCGTTTACGAACGCCATACGAACGTGAGCATTCTGTTTCATTTCCGTTCGAACTTGTTATCAAACGCCATACGAATGCGAGCATTCTGTTTCATTTCCGTTCGAACACGTTATCAAACGCCATACGAACGCGAGCATTCTGTTTCATTTCTGTTCGAACGCGTTTACGAACGCTACTCGAACGTGAGCATTCTGTTTCATTTCCGTTCGAACGCGTTTACGAACGCTACACGAATACGTACACACTGAACTGAGTCTGTCTTATCATATTCATGCATAATTGCCTCTTGGTTGATCTTTCTTGTGTTATATAGCCAACCGTATTATTTGTATTCCTGCATTTATCCATTCTATGTGTTTTGGGATTGTATTCAAGCATGATTAGGCTGTTAGCATGTTATTTGGTTAATAGGTTCATGAGATAGTACTCAAGCATGATTATGTTGTTCTTAGTTTTCCATATCATAGGATTGAAATATGTTCATGAGATTGTCATGTGATGTTGCATGTTGTGATGAACTTGTTGATGTATGCATATGAATTTAGAAGCATGATATTTTTGGAAATAAATGTTATTTAAGCCTGGTTAAATTATTACATAAATCCTTTTATTACAAGTGACATAAGTAAGGGACCATTCCGAACCCAACGGTTTGAGGTCTTCCCTTGCGAGGGGTGAGTGCGGCCTTAAATCTCATTTTCCCGGTTCACACCGGGTGGTGACTCCATACTCTCCGGTTTAGTCCCCCGTGGCTACTCCGTACTCCCAACTAGGCCGCAAGCCTAGGACAGAAAAGCGTCGCCCATGTTCTGTGTTCCTACAGTCTGGCGACTCCACTGGGGATAGAGAATCGGCCCCGAATATTGTCTTGTAATGATTGGATTTATGTTTTAATTGACCGTGTCTATAGTGGATAAAGTGAGGGTTTAATCAAAGGCATTTTTAGGCTAGGTAATGGTTTGGTGTCTTCCTTCATTCACTACCTTTCTAGAAGGAAAAGCTGTGAAGGCACCTATATAGCCATCTACTCGTAGCCTATTGTGATGGACTAATTTGGATGACTCGTTGTTTATTCCTGATAACAAGCGATAAGAGCCTAAGAGGCTTGGGTATTTAAGTGAGCCTCGCTCCACCTTCCCTCTGGGGGATCTACAACGGGAAATCCATTTGACAGTCCGTCACACACCATAGCTCATTGGCACGTACCTTAGTGTATAAAAAAGATGCGCTCACTTGGTTGCTCGAACCCTTGAGTGGGGAGACCTAGTTGTGGGCCATCCTTCGCGGTGAGAGCCTTTGTCTATACTCTTATTAACCGCCCATAGACCGGGTTGGCCAAAGTAACAATTATTTCCTTGAATATGTGCTTGTGGACCATCCTCATTTGGATGCAGTTGGACTATTGTCAAAAATGCTGGCTTGCTGGGCCATTTAAACTGGGGCAAGTTCGCACCTTATGACTATTAGGCCAAAAGCTTCTGAAATGTTGATGGGCCACTTTGTAAAAAATTATTATGTCATGTTTGCATCATCTTTTTTTATGCTCGTGTTTGGGAACATCGTTGTTTGGATCCATTTAGACCATTTATCATGGGATATGGGCTTGTTGGGCCATTTAAACTAGGACAAGAAACATCTTATGACAATTGGGCCAAAAGGCTTCTAAATAACAATGGGCCATTTTATGATTGTGTTCGGAATATTATCATTTGGATTTAGTTGGGCTCTTTGCCATAAGACATGAACTCGTTGGGCCATTTAAACTGGGACGGGTTCACTCTTATGACAGTTGTCCCAAAAGCTTCTAAAATGATAATAGGCCGATTTGTTTGAGGATTTTATTTGATTTAATATATGTTATATACTTCTTATGCACATCATGCATACATACATCATGTTAACCCTTGTGTTCTGAAAGCCATCATAGATTCCCGTTGGGTTAGGAAAAAGGGAAGACTCACCAAAATACTGAGAACATACATGAGTGAATCAGATATTGAGGTATCCCGTATGGATCAGTTGGAAAACAGTCTCGCCAAGGTCACCAAACAGTTGCAAGCCATGACCACTGCCATGGCAAATATGGCTGTGCCCCGTGCTGGGGGAAATTCTGAGAATATGAGGCGCGGGGAGCCTCCGAATGGGTTGGGGGATGATATCCCCACTTTTGATGATGACATGGCAGAGTATGCAACAGGCAAAGTGATTGGGTCTCAGGCAGAATTTCAGAAGCTTCGGGATCAGGTTGAAACAGTTACCCACAAAATGAGGGGTAAACATGAAGAGTTGTTAGACTATGAGGCAATGACCTTCGGAGAAAAACTGCCAGCTCAGTTTAAAATGCCCGACATGGCCAAGTTTAATGGGAATGGAGACCCGAGGGTCCATCTGCAGCAATATGTCTCAGTCATGAGTTCAATGGGCCTATCACAGCGCCAAGTCCAAAAGATGTTTGGGATGTCACTCGAGGGGGCACCTGTGGTTTGGTATCATAGCCTTGAGAAGAAGGTTAAGGAAGATTGGAAGGAACTAGCTGATGCTTTTCTGAAGCAGTATGTTACAGACTTGGAAATTGACTTGTCACTCCGTGATTTGGAGAACACTAAGCAGAAGCCGGAAGAAAGCTTCAAGGAGTATGTAGACCGCTGGAGAAGCCAGCTCCTGAAAATACAGACTCGGCCCTCTGAGAAGGACCAAATCAAAATGATCATCAAGGGCACCAAGTCCTTTATTTATAGTAAGCTGAGGAGGATGACTTCAATGATTTCTGATTTTCGACAGTTGAGGGAAACTGTCATGGATATCGAGGAAGAAGAGGCTGAGAACAGAAAGTCATATGGCCAGAATAGGCGGACTCTTGGGGGGTATTCTGAGACTAAGCCCGCTACTGTCGAGGTTGCTGCCATCAGGAACCGGCAATTCTCCGACCTTGGTAGACCTTTGTCGAAGGTATTTGAAAAGTTACAGGGACAAGGAATCTTGAAACCCTTAGAAGGCAAGCCACTTCCGCACCCCCCACCACCACACATAAATGTGAACCTTTATTGTCACTTCCACCAGCTACATGGCCATGACACCGACAACTGCACCCGCCTCAGGCATGAAATTCAAGATCTCATAGATTCCCATAAAATACCCAACCCATGAAAAGAAGCCCTCAACCACCAAGCTTCTTACATGGATGATAGTGAAGAACCATAGGCCGAGGAAGAAGGCAGTGCTGCGGATGATGGAGATGTTCCTCCTAGTCTATTTGATCCAGTTTTTTTAATGACATTGATTTTGTTACTTGTTCGAACTCTTTTTCTCAACAATAATAAAGACGTTCATTTCGCTGAAACTCTTCCGCAATATGAGTATATTTGAGAAAAGTATTCAACCTTGGTACTATGGAATCCATTGATGAACACGGGGAACCTTCGCAATAAGTAAACAGAAAAGATAAGATAGATATTCAGAAATTGGGAAATAGAGGCAGTGAAACTATCAGACTTGGAAGGGAATTAGTTCACCGAGCCGATCAACATAGACAGATTGAAGCAGTGGTTTGCCTGAGGAAAAGAAGACTAAGCAGTCACCAAGTGGATTGATGGAAGACCAAACCCGACGGGATAGGAACATGCATGCATGCATACACGTAACATATTCGCATCCTTTTTGTGTTTGTTCTGTTTTGTAATAACAGGTTTCAAAGAAGAAAAAGAGAAAGCGGCAAAGACAAGCCAACCAGAATCAGCAACGTATCAGTATCCGTTTGGGGATGAGTCTCGGGGTTGAGGCCCATATCAGTATCAGTTTGGGGCGAGGCCCACATCAGTTTGGGGTGAGGCCCACATCAGTTTCAGTCTGGGGGCGAGGCCCACATCAGTATCAGTTTGGGGTTGAGGCCCATATCAGTATCAACTCAGGGTCGAGGCCCACCTTGTCAGCAGTTTTCGAGAATGAATCGCAGAGGGGCGAGGCCCATGTCAGTAGCAGTTGGGGCCGAGGCCCACTTCAGCAATCAGTTTTGGGGATGAGTCACGGGGGCGAGGCCCACATCAAACACAGTTTGGGAATGAGTCCCAGGGTTGAGGCCCATATTACATCAGTATCAGCATTGCCGGGTATGGCATTCTGGGGGCGAGGCCCAAATTACATCAGATCAGTTCTGCCGAGAATGGCACTCCGAGAATGGAGATATAGTCCAGGAATGGGCAGTTCAAGAATGAACAAGTCGGAAATGACAATCCGAGAATGGAGATATAGTCCAGGAATGGGCAGTTCAAGAATGAACAAGTCGGAAATGACACTCCGAGAATGGAGATATAGTCCGGGAATGGACAGTTCAAGAATGAACAAGCCGGGAATGGCACTCCGAGAATGGAAACACAGTTCGAGAATGAACAAACCGGGAATGGCACTCCAAGGATGAAAATACAGTTCAGGAATGAACAAGCCGGGAATGGCACTCCAAGAAATGGAAGCACAGTTCGGGAATGAACACCTCACAGTAACGGTTCGAGAATGGACCACCTTACAGTAACAGTTCGAGAATGGACACCTCACAGTAACGGTTCAGGAATGGACCACCTCACGATAACAGTTCGGGAATGAACACCTCACAGTAACAGTTCGGGAATGGACATCTCACAGTAACAGTTCGGGAATGGACATCTCACAGTAACAGTTCGGGAATGAACACCTCACAGTAACAGTTCAGGAATGGACATCTTACAGTAAAGGTTCGGGAATGGACCACCTTACGGCAACGGCTCGAGAATGGACCACATCACAACACGGTTCGGGAATGAACCAGGGGTCGCAGCACCTCACCACCCAAATCAACTCAACACATGGTAAGTCAAGTGGCAGCTGGCGAGCCAGGTAAGTAGAAATGCATTGCATAACTTTGATAGGATTGTCACTGTTGCACATTACACAAGTCCCATCAAAGTGGGGGCGACTATAGGCACTGCATTTTTACACAAAAGTCCCTATGATGAGTCTCATTTTGGAGACACTACCTTTTAAGTCACGGAGGTCACGGGAAACGGACATCGGAAGGGGGAATTCAGAATAAACAAGGTTCACTGTTTTCGTTCATGCTGCGTTCGTGTTTACGTTCGAACGTCAAACGGATTACGGGCGTTCGTGCCGCGTTCGAGGAAGCGTTCGAACGGTGTCGGTAATTATGGTTTTGCTGCTAGCCTCACATCCAGCCCAATTAGCCCCCCAAAGCCCATAAAACACATCCCAATTTAAATAAATAAATATTAATTAAATTAATTAAATAATTAAAACATATATCAAACATAAAATAAACAATTACCAACTTAAACTAAAATCATGCCTAAATTAAACAAATCACATACTAAATCAAAATATAATCATGCCTAATTAAAATCAATCAACCAATTATATTCCCAATCTAATAAGATTATTCCCAAACTTAAAATATTGTATTCCTAATCCAAGCCAATCAAATATTCAACCTTCCCTATCTAGCCAAGATTTGTCCCCCCCTCAATCTTTGACTTCCCTTAACCAAACCAAATCAAATCCCTTTCCTTGTCAAGCCCAACCCTTTGCCTATAAAAAGAACCCTTCACCAACCTTCTCAACCCTAGTAGCTAGTCCCTAACTCATACAGAACACACATAAAATTACAGGAAGAAGACACCCAAAAACAATAAGCAAAAGATAAAGAGGAACGGCAGCGAAACCACAAGGAAACAATAGCAAAAAGACGGAGAACGACGACTCAAAACAGTAAGACAACGAACGAGAACAGTGACCCAGTGAACCGGAGAGTTGCGGAGCATCCACCCTTCCGACGATCGTGTACCGTACATCCGAGAGGTGATTTAAAAGGTTAGACCTGAGGGTACATTTTCATTAGTTTATATTCATTTTTTTATTATTATTATTGAATTCTATTCGCATGAGAGTCGTTTATGGATGCATGTTGTGGCTTGAATGAAATGGAAGAGTGTCGTCTCTTGTGGTATATAGGATGGAAACCCAGACGTAAATTCTGTAGCCGAATCCGAATGGACGGTAGTGCGGTCTGTACATGGGACACAACTCCACGTACCACTTGAGTAACGGCACCTTCTCTTGTGTGGCGTTGCTTTGGTTTATTTATTTATTGTCATTTAAATCCTGTATGTTGCTTATTCCGTATGATATGATCGAGTGCATGGGCTTAGTAAGTGCGATGAAAGGTTCCCTAATTGGAGGGGTAAAATCCTTCACCACGACGCTATGCCGCACCGATTGATGTGTGTTCGGTTGAATGCGAGATACGTTCAATCGAGCATACCTAGTTTGATATGATTGTCTTTATTTTCGTATGCAATTCAACCGAGCGCATGGGTTTAGTAGTGCGATGTGAGATCCCCTATGGGGAGGGGCTAAAGCCCTTTACCACGATGCTTTGCCGCGCCGGTTGATGTGTGTTCGGTTGGATGCAAGACACGTTCAATCGGACATACTTAGAATAGTATGATTGTCTTATGTTTTGTATGCATGATGTGATGTGACGCGCATGGGCTTAGTATGTTGGTCTAAAGGTCCTCTCTTTGGGAGATCAAGAGCCCCAAAAAGGCCACATTTACAGCAGTACTTCGCCGCGCCAATTTATTTTGTTGTTTATGTATTGCGTCTCATTTCATGCATCAGGTCTCTTCCCGTTCGAACACGTTTACGAACGCAACTCGAACGCGCATGCATTTTTGCCTTATCATGCATCAGGTCTCATTTCCGTTCGAACGCGTTTACGAACGCCATACGAACGTGAGCATTCTGTTTCATTTCCGTTCGAACTTGTTATCAAACGCCATACGAATGCGAGCATTCTGTTTCATTTCTGTTCGAACGCGTTATCAAACGCCATACGAACGCGAGCATTCTGTTTCATTTCTGTTCGAACGCGTTTACGAACGCTACTCGAACGTGAGCATTCTGTTTCATTTCCGTTCGAACGCGTTTACGAACGCTACACGAATGCGTACACACTGAACTGAGTCTGTCTTATCATATTCATGCATAATTGCCTCTTGGTTGATCTTTCTTATGTTATATAGCCAACCGTATTATTTGTATTCCTGCATTTATCCATTCTATGTGTTTTTGGGATTGTATTCAAGCATGATTAGTCTGTTAGCATGTTATTTGGTTAATAGGTTCATGAGATAGTACTCAAGCATGATTATGTTGTTCTTAGTTTTCCATATCATAGGATTGAAATATGTTCATGAGATTGTCATGTGATGTTGCATGTTGTGATGAACTTGTTGATGTATGCATATGAATTTAGAAGCATGATATTTTTGGAAATAAATGTTATTTAAGCCTGGTTAAATTATTACATAAATCCTTTTATTACAAGTGACATAAGTAAGGGACCATTCCGAACCCAACGGTTGAGGTCTTCCCTTGCGAGGGGTGAGTGCGGCCTTAAATCTCATTTTCCCGGTTCACATCGGGTGGCGACTCCATTACTCTCCGGTTTAGTCCCCCGTGGCTACTCCGTACTCCCAACTAGGCCGCGAGCCTAGGACAGAAAAGCGTTGCCCAGGTTCTGTGTTCCTACAGTCTGTTTGTAGTTTAGGGCATGAAGGCAAAGGAAGGGAATTAGCGATAGTCAGTGGGTGAGCATTAGGTTAGTGTACTGCGCTGTGTACGCATGAGTGAATGGCAGTGTGTGCATGAGTAAGGGGGGCAGTGTGTGCGTGAGTGAATGGAACATGAGCGTGGGTGTTGTGGCGTGCAGGTCTGGGTGGCAGTGTGAGGTTTTGTGAGCTGTGTTATTGCGTGAAGGGTGAGGCCTGTTACGTGAGATGAGGTGGTGAGGGTAATGGCCTGAAGGTGGGGATCAACTAGGGTATTTGCGTGGAGGTTCTTTGTGTTTTTCAGTTGCCGAGAGTAGAGGGGGGTGAGAATATGGGTATACCAATGACAATAGGTCGAGCCAAGACAGGGATAGACGATGCAATCAATGGATGAAAGACACGGCAAATATCGTGGTAAAGGTGGCCTTTTAGGCTTTTCTTCTCAAATGGAGACCCTTTTAATCCAACACAATAAGCCCATGCGCCTTTCGTTACAATGCATACAAAGATAAAGATAACTATATGAAATTTCGTATACCCGATTGAACACATCTTACATTCAACCGAGCATATATCAACCGGCGCGGCAAAGTATCATGGTAAAGGATTTTAACCCCTCCAAATAGGGGACCTTTAATCCAACTTACTAAGCCCATGCGCTCGATCATATCATGCATACAAAAATAAAGACAATCATATCAAACTTAGTATGTCTGATTGAACATATCTTATATCCAACCGAACACACATCAAACGTCGCTAACGAATTAATTCTAAATTAATTCGTTCGCCCGAATTAAAATCTAATTTTAATTCCGCGTCGAAATCTAATTTCGTTTAATATATCAAATATATTAATTTCTCGATTAATTCCAAATTAACCGTTATCTCTCTTTTTAAATGATATTTTATCCCAGATAAAATATCTCCGTAATTAATCCCAGATTAATTTTCTCTCTCTTCTATTAATCCCAGATTAATTTAGAGTGCGAGTCATACGTCATCGATGAATCTTTGGGAAGCGACCCTGAGATCCCCGATATGTTGGCAGTAATTCGGTCGTCGGACTATCCAAAACACGTAAGTACCTCGTACTACGTTTATACCGATTTACAAGACAAGGTTGGCCTCTAGCAAAGCACCATGCCTACCCAATTCTCCGGAAATATCCTTACAGGAATAAATGATCTATATCAGGCGTAGTATACGTAGTATTGCATATTTCTGTCCAATATCTAATGATCACGTGCTAGGCCTAGGGCTGGAATTGTGTCTGCCCCGTACGAAGCACATGTCGGATGTCTGGTAACTAGTCTCTATAATCGGATAACTATGACCTAGTCATATTATCCCGTTGACTGCAGTACTTAAGAGTACTAGTACCGTATCCTACGTGACCATCATCTCCATATGACTGGAGTGACACTTCCGTCTTGACATCACACCCAACACACTACGATTCTCAATATACCCAGCATTGGCGTACACAGAACCTGTTAAAGCCCTGGAAGACCGCAACCAAAGTATATTGATTGTCGCAAGTATTAGCGGTGCAAGTCTCAGGTTAAGACCAAATACACCTACCCTGATTTCGGACTTCCATAGACACATAGTCATACTACCAATGGAATTCCGAGGGGGTCTATCCAGAGCGAAGCTGTTTCCCTTACCATCGGTAAAACACAACCTCCTATTACACTTGCATAAGTATCTTATACCCAAATATATGAGAACTATGTCGTTGTGCCCTCACAACGCGTACAAGTGTAATACTAGTCTTTTACGTATTTATCGATGTCCAATCTCGATAATACTCTGACTAGGGATATTTAATGATTTATCCTTCGTGGACTGATACTGTCTCATATCATTCTCCGTCCAGGAACAAATCATAGGGACCTCCTATCATTTATACATCTAGGTGATCTAATCACAAATGATAAGAGTGCAATCTCTTTTGTCACATAGTTAATTTGTACAACAACATTATGATCTGTACAAATAGTGACGATATTGGTCATAATTGTCCAACAATCTCCCACTAGGCCTATAGCCAGTCACTCGAGTGTCTTACACCCGAACTATGTACGGTTGGCTCAAACTGCTGAGAAATGCTTTCGTCAGCGGATTTATATGATTATCGTCTGATGCGATTTATACGATCATCACATCGCCACGATGTATGATCCGAACGAATCATATGAATAGTCGAAGTATGTATATGGATCGTTGATGAGACCATTAATTCTTTAGCCTGTGATGACGCCTAGCTCAGCTGCTAACAGAATTATATCTAATCAAATTAGATTTGTTATCGACCCAAATGGCTTCTATTGCCTGCTTCAGCTGCAGCAATAACCCGTATTTGTTGTTTATTCGGTAACAGTATCTTGCTTTGAAGATTTCCAGCTCACTGTTCCGTTATTCAAACTGTATAGTACCGTTTGTGACTTATAGTCGTCTTTATTGGTTAGGAAACTTGCAACAGTGATCCCAGTCACTTCAAGTTCTCCATCTCCATAGTTTAAGACAACATCCTTAGTTCTCTAAGATACTAACGGATGTTCTTAACATCAATCCAGTGACTATCACTCGGATTGGCCTGTTTGTGAATCCATATGCTCAAAGCGTATGAGACACCAGGTCGCGTACATTTTTCAATGTACGAGTTCTCGGAGAGTTTTTCTCAAAAGCCAAGTTTATATGCTCAAAGCATATGAGACACCAGGTCGCGTACATTTTTCAATGTACGAGTTCTCGGAGAGTTTTTCTCGAAATCCAAGTTTATGGGAATATCATTTCCAAGAAATGACATATTATCATCATTTATAGGACAACCACTGTCAGTGCGATCCCACTAACCCTCTTATATACACAAGAATCATTTCGTTTTGAATTAAATCATAAACTATTATGATTACATCAAAACGATAATTCCAAGAACCTATGCTTGCTTCAATCCAAACATGGATCGAATAACCCACAAACCTTGTTTGCTAGTTTTGGTACGACAAAACCAACAGGATGTTGTAAACATCCTCCAAATGGTTTCATTTTCAGGAAAGCGATTTTGCCATTCAGCTATCATATTTCATAAATGAAACACGCAGCTTTAGCAAGCATTATCCAAATGGATTTACCGTGGCAACATATAAAAGGTTGAATCGTAATCAACATAATGTTGATAACGATGCATTTCCGTTACAAGCCTAGCTTAGAACGTTGATATGTTGCCATCCATGTATGTCTTCCTTGAAGACTTATAAGTACCAATAGGCACAATGCCTTGCGGTACATCAACTAGTATCCAAACATAGTTGATATACATGGAATCCATTTCGGACTCATGACACTTTGTCATAATAGGGAGTCGATACATTGTATCACTTCCTCATATATAGTCAGTTGGTATTCCTCAATAAGATTGACATCTTTATGAGGTGAGATCAGAAACCCATACCCCAGGTTATTTTCTGACTCTTTCCGACTTATGTGGTTCTTGTGTATTCAAAGATTAATAGTATAGTGTCATCCTTGATGAACTATTTATGTTCCATTAGGATTCGGTGCCTTGAACAGTATTACTCTGATTTTCATCGAGTTTTACTATCCTCCCACTTACCATTGCATATCGGTATTCCTCTTACGAAAACCGCATGGTGAGCAACAATCTTATTGTTCTCTCGTGAGTTGTATAAGTACTATACTTTGGTACCCCTAGGATAACCTACAATTATCACTTATCCAATTTGGGTTCTAGTTTGGTATCATCCAAACATATGCCTAGCATACCCAAATATCTAGGAATGAGAAACCCGGTTTCTTTCCCGTTCATATCTAATATGATATCTGTCAAACAGATTTTTATGGAACCTTATTCAAAATAAGTTCTTGCACTGTTAAAGCTTATCCGTTGAAGGAAATTGTAGCTCAGAGCAACTCATGATTAACCTTTATCATGTCTGACATAATTCAGTTACTCAGTTCGGATAAACCGTCAAACTGACGTGTTCCGGGAGGAGTCCTCATTGAAAGAATACTATACTCTTTCAAGTATATTAGAAACTTATTGCTTAAGTATTTTCCATTACGGTCTTACCGTGACGGTATAATACTATAGCTGATCCGTATGTCTATTTCGTGTCGAAAGCTTAAAAGTTTCCGATTTGTGTTTTTCAAAAGAAACACATAACCATGACGCGATGCCACATCCGTATAGGTCACGAAATATTCATATCCACATCTAACCTAGCTAGACATGGGCCCACTTGCTTCACTATGAACTAGGGCTAACAGATTGGTGGCATTTACACTTTTACCAAGTAAAGGTGTTTTAGGCACTTTGCCCAATAGACTAGATTCGTAGACTTTATTTGATTGGAATCAAAACAGTCCTAGTACCCACTCTTCGAAAGTGTGGATATACGATTCTTGTTTGATTGTGTCCCAGACAACAATGCCACAATTAGTTTCTTCTGATCAAATCAGTTTGAGCTATTTGTTTGTCATATTATATATTCGAGATTTATTTATATTCAAAATATAAATTCTGTCATTCACATCTAATGTGTTTATCTCAATATCATCTTTATATAATAAAACACTTTAGTGTTCTAGAATATAAAGGTAAATCCGCAACGGATTAAACACTGATATAAAGATAATGTTCCTAGTCAAACTAGTTACATTATAACAGTTTCCAAATTTAGGTACATACCCTAAAGGTAGTTCCTAAACTTAGGTATATACGGTTAAAACAGCGATTTTCGTCCCATTTCCAATCCGCAGATGAAATCTCAATTGAGGTCAGTATCCTGCTCATAGCAGATTCTGAACATCAATACATATTTATGTACCACACTAAGTATTTAAAATCTAATTTTAATACTAGTAGTGAACATAATGTTGACAAACATATTTGAATTCGGAGCCTTACTCGTCTTCAATTCCTTCATGTCTGCTTTGTCCAAACGGCAGTCACGCTTCCGCGATCCCATTTGCCACAATTTAGGCAGACATTTTGGGATATGTCCTTTATCTTCCCAGAAGATTATAATGATTTTGCCTTTGCCTGTTTCAACACTCCAAAAGCCTTTGGCCAAGCCTTGGCCTTCTAGAATATCGAAGTAAGGTGCGCCTTGCGCCACTTGCCTAATTGCAAACTTTGACTTTATCTCTTTGAGAATAGTCATTAATTCTCCAAGAATTATTATTGCAATTTAGTATTTCTAAGATTCTAAGGATAGATTCTTTGAAGATCTTTCAATTTCATTATCATACTTTAAGGATCTAATCCTTAGTTCTGATTCTGAAATTAAGGAGTCTACTGCGACAAGCTTAATGGATTAAGCACTTAAGTTATCATCACATAAATCTTCCAAAGATTATGCTCTACTATTTGCTTAACTCATCGCTTAGGCATAATATGTTATTTTATCAAATAAAGTAACTTATTATTTTCCAAGACCATCCTGAAATTATTCCCAATTTTGAAAATTAAACCATTTAAATACATTTTCCCTAGGATTATGTTTTAAATGTCAATCTTTCATTTTTATCTTGATTTTATTAGTCCAACTATTTAATCAATGATTTCAGGTACTAATTATTATAAAGATTACAATAGTCCAACTATTTAATCAACTATAATTTAATAGATTAAAATCAATTATATTGATTACTATAATCCAATTATAAAATCAACTATAAATGAATAGTTTGAATATAGTCCAATTATTTAATTAAATAACATTTAAATATTAGTCCAACTAACATTTAATTTATTTGACGAATGATATTTGTTTGAGCGCGTATGGCAAGTAATTAAACGAATATTGCAAATTCAATTCTTGCCTCCAACTATTTTTCGGCGAGCCTCTAACCCTCTGTCGAGTACTCGGGAAACCGTGTTTCCTAGTGGGCTAAGATCCCGTTAAATATCACACAATCTTGACTTTGGCCAACAAATTGTATGATAATTAACTAGGTAGATCTCTAAGATCGATTGGATCCAATCCAATTCCTAGATCCGGTAGGGGGACATCCAAGTCCGAAACATATATCTTATATATGCCAATACATCCAATGTATTACCTAACCTTTTTCCTCTGAATCAACTAAGCATTGGCTTTGGCACAACAAACTTAGTGATCCCAGTTAAGCGCGACCCATTGACCATGGAAAGCTTCGTAATCAATGTCGATGGACAAGAAGTGGTCTTGACTTTGGCCAACAAACCACAACTTGGACAAGACACTGATATGGAACAAAGCCTTCGTGATTCAAACACATCCTCGACGGACAAAGGCCTTGACTTTGGCCAACAAGCCAATGCCAGTCTCGGATCTTGAGTGAGAATCACTCAATGGAAGGAAAAACGTTTAATATTATGCGAGGGTTTTTCGAGTACAAATTGGCAACCAATTTATTATCTTTGTTAAGGTCTCATCATCATACACCCTTAAACATGCATTCTAAACACATAATAAAGCGCATATGAAAAATAATAATGATATGCGGATGGATACTTTACACATTGATCCTAGATCAAATCTCTCATTTTCTCTCTCCCGCTAGCACATGTATTACTTCTACCCGTTACACTACACTTCTAAAGAAACCTCATTTACATTGAGGGGAATAGGTGAGAAGAGAATACAAAGAATAGAGAGGTAATAAGGCTGGACACGCAAGTCCAATTAATAAATCGAATTTATTACAACAATTTCTAAAATTGTCTCACCCATCTAATATCCATCCGATATACATTATTCATGCATCGCAACCATGTATTCACACAAGCATGTTATCAATCAATCTAATCCAATTAATTAATCTGATAATTAGTGATCATCCAATGTTCAAACAACGATTTGATTTTGCTCGAGTCAAACTCGTTTTTGCGAATAAGTACTCAAAGTACGAATTCTCGAATTAAATTAAACTACATAATTAAATCCAATTCAATATGCATTTAATTCTAATTCGCTATTTAATTCCAAATTAAATATCACACTTTATTAATGAACTTTTACGACTTAAATTCCAAATTTAATCGCAATGGGTCTCAAAGCCCGATTAACGTCTAACGTCAATTTAATTAAAGTCCAATGGACTTTTAATTAATTTCTTAAGGCGTGGACTTTTGGTCAACTCGGGTCAAACCGATAACCAAAGTCCAATCCGGGAGTTACCCCATATGCCCATAAATCAATTTTGGCCCATTAGACCCAATTAAACTTTAAAGGTCCATTAAGTCGCATTTGGGCCTTATGGATGCGGTTTTGGGCCAAATTGGATCCAATCCAATTTGCCTAAACCTAACTTAGTATTACCAAGCCCATTTAGCCCAATTGCAACATTAAAGCCCAAATCCAATTTTAAGGCCCAAATAATTAAATTCCAAAAATCCAATTTTCCAAATTTAATTACATAAAGTGCATTACACAATTAATTACCCAATTAACATTTCTAAAACATCAATTAACATAACTAATCATGCTTAATTACCACAAAACATGTCCAATATATTTTGATCAAAAATCAAACCCAATTACATGCTATTGACTCTCGGAAATTTGGGGATTTAACGTCCGATTCGAATTCAATCCAATTAATTCAACAATCGACATTAAATCATATTCCCGAATGATTTCCAACACATCCAATGATCAAAAATCAAAAATCCCAAGACATTACAGGGCTTCTAACTTTCGGCCAAGCTAAGTATTTTGGGGAAAAATTTTCCAAATAATTTTTCTTGAAATTGATCAAATCAAACTTCAATTAAACATGTATTAAGCATACTCAAACATCCAATTCATTCAAATCATGCTCAAATACAAATTACCCAAATTTTAAGCCCTAAACTTTTCATGCTCAAACCTTGCTCTAGATGCCATTGTTGGTTTCTATTAATGTCCCAAGATCAATAATAAGCATGAAAACATGTGTGAATAACAATCGAGAAGTTGCAGAATACTCACATCGATCGGTTGAGCGACGCGGAGGCAACAAAATCTTATTTTTCTGCCCTTGGACTGGTTCGGCAGTGAGCAGATTTCTTCACTGTCTTTGGTTCGGTTTTGGTCCTTCGTCAAGCTCTAAGCTTCGTCGAATGGTTCCCGGCTCATGGGTAGACTTCCCTATCACCTTCGCATGTCTCGTAAGTGTGCTAGCACTTGTGATTTTGCCACTAAAATCCACTTTTGCTTCCCTTCACTGCTCGGTTTTTGACAGAACCAGTGAACCATTTTTGCCCCTAGGGCGTGTGAGAGAGAGAGAGTTGTATTTGGTTGTTACAAATTTGTGTATCTTATACACACATTTGAATTTCAAATTCATTTGGCATGAATTTGGCTTTTCAAAAGTCAAACCATTAAAGCCAACAACCACACACATCACTCAATCACAAGTTGTCAAGTCACATTACTCAAAGTGACAAGTGATTTGACGCTTGATGTGACGCTAGATGCGACTAGCGATTTGACGCTTGATTTGACTTGCGTGCCGCACTCGAATTCGAAATGCGAATGCGCTCGCAAATAATCTCGGGCTCGAGTTCGCTAATTCCAAATTAACGAATTTTCTGTTGTGTCGTAATTAAATGATTACGCCTAGCGAAGTCACTATTCACGTCGCTAACGAATTAATTCTAAATTAATTCGTTCGCCCGAATTAAAATCTAATTTTAATTCCGCGTCGAAATCTAATTTCATTTAATATATCAAATATATTAATTTCTCGATTAATTCCAAATTAACCGTTATCTCTCTTTTTAAATGATATTTTATCCCAGATAAAATATCTCCGTAATTAATCTCAGATTAATTTTCTCTCTCTTCTAATTAATCTCAGATTAATTTAGAGTGTGAGTCATACGTCATCGGTGAATCTTTAGGAAGCGACCCATGAGATCCCCGGATATGTTGGCAGTAAATTCGGTCGTCGGACTATCCGAACACGTAAGTACCTCGTACTACATTTATACCGATTTACAAGACAAGGTTGGCCTCTAGCAAAGCGCCATGCCTACCCAATTCTCCGGAAATATCCTTACAGGAATAAATGATCTATATCAGGCGTAGTATACGTAGTATTGCATATTTCTGCCCAATATCTAATGATCACGTGCTAGGCCTGGGGCTGGAATTGTGTATGCCCCGTACGAAGCACATGTCGGATGTCTTGTAACTAGTCTCTATAATCGGATAACTATGACCTAGTCATATTATCCCGATGACTGCAGTACTTAAGAGTACTAGTACCGTATCTTATGTGACCATCATCTCCATATGACTGGAGTGACACTTCCGTCTTGACATCACACCCAACACACTACTATTCTCAATATACCCAGCATTGGCGTACACAGAACCTGTTAAAGCCCTGGACGACCGCAACCAAAGTATATTGATTGTCGCAAGTATTAGCGGTGAAAGTCTCAGGTTAAGACCAAATACACCTACCCTGATTTCGGACTTCCATAGACACAAAGACATACTACCAATGGAATTCCGAGGGGGTCTATCCAGAGCGAAGCTGTTTCCCGTACCATCGGTAAAACACAACCTCATATTACACTTGTATGAGTATCATATACCCAAATATATGAGAACTATGTTGTTGTGCCCTCACAACGCGCACAAGTGTAATACTAGTCTTTTACGTATTTATCGATGTCCAATCTCGATAATACTCTGACTAGGGATATTTAATGATTTATCCTTCATGGACTGATACTGTCTCATATCATTCTCCGTCCAAGAACAAATCATAGGGACCTCCTATCATTTATACATCTAGGTGATCTAATCACAAATGATAAGAGTGTAATCTCTTTTATCACATAGTTAATTTGTACAACAACATCATGATCTGTACAAATAGTGACGCTATGGGTCATAATTGTCCAACAAGGTTTAGGTGATCTAGTAAATCCATGGCCATGGTATAACTACGGAAATTAGTTCTGAGTGTTATTTAGAGATCGTAAATTTGAAAGTCGACTATATTATACCATAAGGATTTGACGTTATTATCTATATCTCAGGTATAATATGGATAGTCTGTGACGGGGGGATTATATGTATGCAATGACCTCGAATTGCATAGTTTAGCGAGATTATCTTGTTGGACAATTATGACCCATAGCGTCACTATTTGTACAGATCATGTTGTTGTTGTACAAATTAACTATGTGACAAAGGAAATTGCTCTTTTATCACTTGTGATTAGATCACCAAGATATATAAATGATGAAAGGTCCATATGATTAGTTCCTGGATTGAGATGATATGAGACAGTATCAATCCACGAAGGTTTAATCATTAAATATCCATAGTCAGAGTATTATCGAGATTGGACATCGATAATGCGTAAAAGACTAGTATTACACTTGTGCGCGTTGTGAGGGCATAACGGCATAGTTCTCATATATTTGGGTATAGGATACTCATTCAAGTGTAGTATGAGGTTGTGTTTTACCGATGGTATGGAAAACAGCTTCGCTCTGGATAGACCCCCTCGGAATTCCATTGGTAGTATGACTATATGTCTATGGAAGTCCGAATCAGGGTAGGTGTATTTGGTCTTAACCTGAGACTTGCACCGCTAATACTTGCGATAATCAATATACTTTGGTTTTAGGTCGTCCAGGGCTTTAACATGTTCTGTGTACGCCTCTGCTGGGTATATTGAGAATCATAGTGTGTTGGGTGTGATGTCAAGACGGAAGTATCACTCCAGTTATAGTGGAGATGATGGTCACGTAGGATACAGTACTGGTTCTCTTATGTACTCCGTAATTAGTCCGACGACCGGATTTACTGCCAACATATCTGGAGATCTCATTGGTCACTTCCCGAAGAATCACCGATGACGTATGACTCGCACTTTATTAATCTAAGATTAATTAGACGAGAGAGAAAATTAATCTGGGATTAATTACGGAGATATTTTATCTGGGATAAAATATTAATAAAGAGAGAAAACGATTAATTTAGAATTAATCGATAAAATAATATATTCGATATTTTATACGAAATTGGATTTCGACGCGGAATTAAAATCGGATTTTAATTCGGGCGAAGGAGTTAATTTAGAATTAATTCGTAAGCGACGTGAATAGGAATTTTGCTAGGCATAATTATTTAATTAAATTTGATTTGATTACGTCGCAACGGAAAATTCGTTAATTCGGAATTAGCGAATCCGAGCCCGGGAGTGTTTGCGGAACCATTCGCATTTAGAATCGAAGTGGGATCCGCAAGTCACATCTAGCGTCACATCATTCGTCAATCAAGTGATAGATGTCTTTCACTTTGAGTGATTGACACCAGTCACTATTCATGATTGATGTAAGTGGTTGAAAAAGCTTTTGAAAGCTTGAATGACATTTATCAATATTTTATTTGATATTTGAAATTTGGTTTTGTGTATTAGATATACAAAACATAAAATTCTTCTCTCTCTCTTTTTTATGCATTCAGCCATGAGGCCTTCTTCTCCTTCTAATAGGATGATTTGTGGCAAATCATCAAGGTGCTAGCACACAAAGAGGCATACTAAGGTGATAGGGAAACCGCACATGTGAGCTTGGAATCACTCAACAAAAGCTTGGAGCTTGGAGCATCAATGGAGCACACTTGGAGGACCAAAGCCGAAAATTTGGAACTGCAAAAACAGCCCACTGCCGAGCACTCTAGGAGGAGGCAGAAAAGTTTTTGTTGTCCACCACATCGCTCAACCGCTCGATGTAAGTATTCCGCAACTTCCTCGATGTATTCACTTTGTTATTTTCATTGCTTGATATGATCTTGGGATGCTTAGACAATTCCAACAATGGTATCTATGAGCAAGGTTGAGCATGAAAATATATTAGGGTTAAAATTGGGTAAAATGTATTTGAGCATGATTTGATGAAATTGGATGATTGAGTATGCTTAAATGTAGTTTAATTGAAGTTGGATTGGATCAATTTCATGAAAATTGATTTGGAACAATTTTCCCCAAAAATGTGAGGCTTGGCCGAGAGGTACATATACCCTAATGTCTTGGAATTTTTGATTTTTGATTCATTGGATGAGTTGGAATCATGTTGGGAAAGTTGATTATGGATTTAATTGGATTAAAACCGAATCGATTTGTAAAAACCCTAATTGCCGAGACTTTAATGCATGAAATTGGGTTTGATTTTTGATAAAAATGTGTTGGACATGTTTTGTTGTTGATAAGCATAATTAATTAGGCTAATTGATGTTTTGGAAATATTAATTTGGGTGATTAATTATGGCAATACACTTTAGATTAATTAAATATGAAATTTGGAATTTTTGTAATTTAATTAATTGGGCTCAAATTGGATTTGGGCTTGAAATGTTGTAATTGGGCTTATTGGGCTTGGTTGTACCAAGATTGGTTTAGGCAAATTGGTTGGATCCAATTGGGCCCAAAACCACATCCATAAAGTCCAATTATGACTAATGGACTTTAATATATTTAATTGGGCCTAATGGGCCTAAATTGATTTCTAGGCTTATGGGGTTATTCCTTGATTGGGCTTTGGTTATTGGGTTTGACCCAATTTGACCAAAAATCCACGCCTTAAAGAAATTAATTGAAAGCCCATTGGACTTTAATTAAATTAACGTTGGACGTTAATCGGGCTTTGAGACCCGTAAAAATTAAATTTGGAATTTAAGTCGTAAAGGTTTATTAATAAAGTATAATATTTAATTTGGAATTAAATAGCGAATTAGTATTAAATACATATTAAATTGGATTTAATGTTGTAGTTTAATTTAATTCAAGAATTCGTACTTTGAGTATTTATTCGCAAAACGAGTTTGACTCGAGCAAAATCAAATCGTTGTTTGAACATTGGATGGTCACTAATTATCAGATTAATTAATTGGATTAGATTGATTGATAACATGTTTGTGTGAATACATGGTTGCGATGCATGAATAATGTATATCGGATGGATATTAGATGGGTGGGGCAATTTTAGAAATTGTTGTAATAAATTTAGAATTTATTAATTAGACCTGCGTGTCCAGCCTATTACCTCATTTCTCATTGTATTTCTCTTCTCACCTATTCCCCTCAATGTAAATGAGGTTTCTTTAGAAGTGTTATGTAACGGGTAGAAGTAAATACTTGTGCTAGCGGGAGAGAGGAAAGTGAGAGATTTGATCTAGGATCAATGTGTTAAGTATCCATCCGCATATCATTATTATTTATTTATATGCGCCTTATTATGTGTTTAGAATGCATGTTTAAGGGTGTATGATGATGAGACCTTAACAAAGATAATAAATTGGTTGCCAATTTGCACGCGAAAAACCCTCAAAATATATTAAGCGTTTTTCCTTCCATTGAGTGATTCTTACTCAAGATCCAAGACTGGCATTGGTTTGTTGGCCAAAGTCAAGACCTTTGTCCGTTGAGGATGTGTTTGAATCACGAAGGCTTTGTTCCATATTGGTGTCTTGTCCAAGTTGTGATTTGTTGGCCAAAGTCAAGATCACTTCTAGTCCATCGACATTGATTACGAAGCTTTCCATGGTCAATGGGTTCCGTTTAACTGGGATCACTAAGTTTGTTGTGCCAAAGCCAAGGCTTAGTTGGTTCAGAGGAAAAAGGTTAGGAAATATATTGGATATATTGGCATATATAAGATATATGTTTCGGACTTGGATGTCCCCCTACTGGATCTAGGAATTGGATGGGATCCAATTGATCTTAGAGATCTACCTAGTTAATTATCATACAATTTGTTGGCCAAAGTCAAGATTGTGTGACATTTAAGGGGATCCTAGCCCACTAGGAAACACGGTTTCCCGAGTACTCCACAGAGGGTTAGAGGCTCGCCGAAAAATAGTGGGATGCAAGTATTGAATTTGCAATATTCGTTTAGTAACTTGCCATACGCGCTCATTTCAAATTATTTCGTCGAATAAATTATTTATTAGTTGGACTAATATTTAATGTTTTTTTAATAAAAAAGTTGGACTGTATTCAAACTATTCATTTATAGTTGATTATATAATTGGATTATAGTAATCAATATATTTGATTTAATTAATTATAGTTGATTTTTTAATTGGATTATAGTAATCAATGTAATTAAATTTAACCATTAAATTATAGTTGATCATATAGTTGGACTATAGTAATCATTATAATAAATAGTACCGAAATCGTTGATTAAATAGTTGGACTATTAGAATCAAGATAAAATTGAAAGATTGACATTTAAAACATAATCTTAGGGAAAATGTATTTAAATGGTTTAATTTTCAAATTGGAAATAAAATTTCAGGATGGTCCTGGAAACTAATAAGTTACTTTATTTGATAAAATAACATATTAGGCCTAAGCCCGGAGTTAAGCAAATAGTAAAGCATGATATTTGGAATATTCATGTGATGATAACTTTAGTGCTTAATCCATTAAGCTTGCCGCATTAGACTCCTTAATTTCTTTGTCAGAACTAAGGATTAGATCCTTAAAGTATGATAATGAAATTGAAGGATCTTCATAAATCTATCTTTAGAATTTAGAAGTAAAAATTGCAATAGTAAACTCTTGGAGAGTTAATGGCTATTCTCAAGGAGACAAAGCCAAAATTTGCAAATAAGGCAAGAAGCGCAAGGCGCACCTTACTTCGACATTCTGGAAGGCCAAGGCTTGGCCAAAGGATTCTGGAGTGTGAAAAGGGCAAAGTAAAAATCATTATAATCTTCTGGGAAGATAAAGGACATATCCCAAAAATGTCTGCCTAAATTGTGGCAAATGGAGACACGGAAGCGTGACTACCGTATGGACAAGGCAGACATGAAGGAATTGAAGACGAGCAAGGCTCCGACTTCAAATATGTTTGTCATAAATATGTTCACTACTAGTATTAAAATTGGATTTTAAATACTTAGTGTGGTACATAAATATGTACTGGTGTGCAGAATCTGCTATGAGCAGGATACTGACTTCAGTTGAGATTAATCTGCGAATTGAAAATGGGACGAAAATCGTTGTTTTAACCGTAGATACCTAAGTTTAGGAACTACCCTTCGGGTATGTACTTAAATTAGGAAACTATTAGAATGTAATTAGTTTGACTATATACATTATCTCTATATCAGGGTTTAACCCGTTGCGGGTATACCTTTATATTCTAGAACACTAAAGTGTTTTATTATATAAAGATGATATTGAGATAAACACATTAGATGTGATTAACAGTATTTATATTTTGAATATAAATAAATCTTAGACATATGACATGACAAACAAATAGCTCAAACTGATTTGATCAGAAGAGACTTAATTGTGGCATTGTTGTCTGGGACACAATTAAACAAGACTCGTATATCCACACTTTTGAAGAGTGGATATTAGGACAAATTTGATTCTATTCAAATAAAGTCTACGAATCTAGTTTATTAGGCAAAGTGCCTGTAACACTATTTACTTGGTAAAAGTGCAAAATACCACCGATCTGTTAGCTCTAGTTCATAGTGAAGCAAGTGGGCCCATGCCTAGCTAGGCTAGATGTGGATATGAATATTTCGTGACCTTTACGGATGTGGCATTGCGTTAGGGTTATATGTTTCTTTTGAAACACAAATCTGAAACTTTTAGAGTTTCGACACGAAATAGACAAACAGATCGGCTAAAGTATTAAACCACCACGGTTAGACCATGATGAAAATACTTAAGGAATAAGTTTCTCGTATACTTGAAAGAGTATAGTATTCTTTCAATGAGGACTCCTCCTGGAACACGTCATTTTGACGGTGTGTCCGAATGGAGAAACTGAATTTTGTTGGACATGATAAGGTTAATCATGAGTCGCTCTGAGCTACCATTTCCTTCAACGGATACGCATTTAACAGTGCAAAACTTATTTTGAATAAGGTTCCATAAAAATCTGTTAGACAGATTTCATATTAGATATGAACAGGAAAGAAACTGGGTTTCTCATTCCTGAAGATTTGGGAATGCTAGGCATATGTTTGGATGATACCAAACCAGAACCCAAATCGGATAAGTGCCTAAGTTGTAGGTTATCCTAGGGAAAACAAAGTATAGTACTTATACAACTCACTAGAGAACAATGTAATTGTTGCTCGCCATGCGGTTTTCCTTAGAGGAATACCTTTATGCAGTGGTAAGTGGGAGGAAAGTAAAACTCGATGAAAATCAGAGTAATACTATTCCAGGCACCGAGTCCTTAATGGAACACAAATAGTTCATCAAGGATGAAACTATACCAATAATCTTCGAATACACAAGAACCACGTAAGTCGTAAAGAGTCAGAAAATAACCTGGGGTATGGGTTTCTGATCTCACCTCGTAAAGATGTCAATCTTATTGAGGAATACGAACTGACTACGTATGAGGAAGTGATACAAGGTATCGACTCCCTATTATCGCACAGTGCCATGAAGTCTGAAGTGGATTCCATGTATATCAACTAAGTTTGGATACTAGTTGATGCACCGCAAGGCATTGTGCCTATTGGTACTATATAAGTCTTCAAGGAAGACATACATGGAAGGCAACATACCAACGTACTAAGCTAGGCTTGTAGCGAAAAGGTATCGTTATCAACATTGTGATTGATTACGACGAAACCTTTTACATGTTACCACGGTAAAGCCATTTGGATAATGCTTGCTGACGCTGCATGTTTCATTTATGAAATATGACAGCTGAACGGAAAATCACTTTCCTGAAAAGGAAACCTTTTGGAGGATGTTTGCAACATCCTGACGGTTTTGTCGTACCAAAACTAGCAAACAAGGTTTGCAGGTTATTCGATCCATGGATGGATTGAAGCAAGCATTGCGTTCTTGGAATTATCGTTTTGATGTAATCATAATGGTGTATGATTTAATTCAAAATGAAAATGATTCTTGTGTATATAAGGAGGTTAATGGGAGCGCACTTACAGCTGTCCTATAAATAATGATAATATATCATTTCTTGGAAATGATATTCCTATAAAAAAAAAATCGGCGAAAGCTTGGCTTTCGAGAAAATTCTCCGTAGAATTCTTGGGAGAAACCACCTTTATTCTAGGAATAAAGATCTACTGGGATAGATTTAAAGTTGTTAGTACTCTCCGAGAACCCGTACATTGAAATAAATGTACGCGACCTGGTGTCTCATACGCTTTGAGCATATGGATTCACAATCAGGCCAATCCAAGTGATAGTCACTGGATTGATGTTAATAACATCCTTTAATATCTTAGAGAACTAAGGATGCTATCTAAAACTATGGAGAATGAGAACTTGAAGTGACTGGGATCACTGCTGCAAGTTTCCAAACTGATAAAAATGACTATAAGTCGTAACAACAGTACTATACAGTTTGAATAACGGAACAGTGAGCTGGAAATCTTCCAAGCAAGATACTGTTACCGAATAAACAACAAATGTGGGTTATTGCTGCAGCTGAGGCAGCAATAGAAGCCATTTGGGTCGATAATAAATCTAATTAGATTAGATATAGTTCTGTTAGCAGCTGAGCTAGGCTTCAGCGCAGGCTAAAGAATTAATGGTCTCATCAACGATCCAGATACATACTTCGACTATTCATCTGATTCGTTCGGATCATACATCGTGGCGATGTGATCATCTAATAAATCGCATCAGATGATAATCATGCAAATCCGCTGACGAAAGCCTTTTCTCAGCAGTTTGATCCAACCGTACATAGTTCGGGTGTCAGACACTCGAGTGACTGACTAAAGGCCAAGTGGGAGATTGTTGGACAATTATGACCCATAGCATCACTATTTGTACAGATCATGGTGTTGTTTTACAAATTAACTATGTGACAAAGGAAATTGCTCTTTTATCATTTGTGATTAGATCACCAAGATGTATAAATGATGAAAGGTCCATATGATTAGTTCCTGGATTGAGATGATATGAGACAGTATCAATCCACGAAGGTTTAATCATTAAATATCCCTAGTCAGAGTATTATCGAGATTGGACATCGATAATGCGTAAAAGACTAGTATTACACTTGTGCGCGTTGTGAGGGCATAACGGCATAGTTCTCATATATTTGGGTATAGGATACTCATGCAAGTGTAGTAGGATACTCATGCAAGTGTAGTAGGAGGTTGTGTTTTACCGATGGTACGGAAAACAGCTTCGCTCTGGATAGACCCTCGGAATTCCATTGGTAGTATGACTATGTGTCTATGGAAGTCCGAATCAGGGTAGGTGTATTTGGTCTTAACTTGAGACTTGCACCGCTAATACTTGTGACAATCAATATACTTTGGTTTTAGGTCGTCCAGGGCTTTAACAGGTTCTGTGTACGCCTCTGCTGGGTATATTGAGAATCGTAGTGTGTTGGGTGTGATGTCAAGACGGAAGTATCACTCCAGTCATAGTGGAGATGATGGTCACGTAGGATACGGTACTGGTTCTCTTATGTACTTCAGTCATCGGGATAAAATGACTAGGTCATGTTTATCCGATTATAGAGACTAGTTACCAGAGATTCGATATGTGCTTCGTGCGGGGCAGACACATTTCCAGCCCCAGGCCTTGCACTGACATCCGATACTGGATCGAAATACGCAATACTACGTATACTACGCCTGATATAGATCGCATATTCCTGTAAGGATATTTCTGGAGAATTGGGTAGGCATGGTGCTTTGCTAGAAGCCAACCTTGTCTTGTAAATCGGTACAAACGTAGTATTAGGTACTTATGTGTTCGGATAGTCCGACGACCGGATTTACTGCCAACATATCTGGGGATCTCATGGGTCACTTCCCGAAGAATCACCGATGACGTATGACTCGCACTTTATTAATCTGAGATTAATTAGACGAGGGAGAAATTAATATGGGATTAATTACGGAGATATTTTATCTGGGATAAAATATTAATAAAGAGAGAAAACGATTAATTTAGAATTAATCGATAAAATAATATATTCGATATATTATACGAAATTGGATTTCGACGTGGAATTAAAATCGGATTTTAATTCGGACGAACGAGTTAATTTAGAATTAATTTCTAAGCGATGTGAATAGGAATTTTGCTAGGCATAATTATTTAATTAAATTTGATTTGATTACGTCGCAACGGAAAATTTGTTAATTCGGAATTAGCGAATCCGAGCGCGGGAGTGTTTGCTGAACCATTCGCATTTAGAATCGAAGTGGGATCTGCAAGTCACATCTAGCGTCACATCATTCGTCAATCAAGTGATAGATGTCTTTCACTTTGAGTGATTGACACCAGTCATTATTCATGATTGATGTAAGTGGTTGAAAAGCTTTTGAAAGCTTGAATGACATTTATCAATATTTTATTTGATATTTGAATTTTTGGTTTTGTGTATTAGATATACAAAACACAAAATTATTCTCTCTCTTTTTTATGCATTCGGCCATGAGGCCTTCTTCTCCTTCTCTCCCTTTTGGTTTTTTGAAACCATTTTCTTGTTGTTTTCTTGGCTTGGCCGAAAACTATAACAAGTAATAGGATGATTTGTGGCAAATCATCAAGGTGCTAGCACACAAAGAGGCATACTAAGGTGATAGGGAAACCGCACATGTGAGCTTGGAATCACTCAACAAAAGCTTGGAGCTTGGAGCATCAATGGAGCACACTTGGAGGACCAAAGCCAAAAATTTGGAACTGCAAAAACAGCCCACTACCGAGCACTCTAGGAGGAGGCAGAAAATTTTTTGTTGTCCACCGCATCGCTCAACCGCTCGATGTAAGTATTCCGCAACTTCCTCGATGTATTCACTTTGTTATTTTCATTGCTTGATATGATCTTGGGATGCTTAGACAATTTCAACAAATCTGTGGTCGTCATAATTCATGAGTGGGTGAATTATGGACACAAAATTGGATTTCGTGACGGATAAACCAAAACTTAGAGAGTCCCACAATATGAAGTGTACTCGTTGAGCACTTGGGCAACACGTTATGAATAATACAGATTATTCATCATAATTCATCGGATTAAATGAGTTAATTCGAATCGTTTAAACGGTTAAACGAAAACACATGCTTTAGGGGATTTTGGTCATTAATAATTAATGTGTATTTGTATTTGATACAAAATTTGATTTGATACGTATTAATTATTAGTAAAATGATATTTTGACACATGCCATTAATATATGTATTTTTTATTTAATATAAATAAAAATACATATATTATAACAGTTATATTAATTAATTATTTAGATATTTAAATGTTAAATATTTAAATAATTAAATGATAAACTTTTTTCATAATAGTTATGATAAATATTTAATTATAATTGGTTACATGTGGCATGCTTTAATTAAACTTTAGGTGCGCAAATATGATTTGTTAACATAAAGTTTAATTTTATTTAATTAGATTAAATTATAAAAATGACCAATATACCCCCTAAAGTCGATCTTGATATATTTAAAAGAGGAAAAATTTTCTTTTCTTCTTGCTTGCATACAATGGCTGAAAATCCTCCATAAAAAGCTCTCAATTGTTGTTTGATGAAACAAAAGAATAAAGTGAAGAAAAAACAAGAAAAAGCTTAGGAAAATTGGAGATTAAAAGGTAATCTTTTATATTCTTGAGTTTAGAAATTTAGTTTCTTATTCTTGTGTTCCTAGAATAGTTCTAGGGTTTTCTTTACTTGTTAAAATTGGGGCTTTTGGTGTTGGAAGATGGATTTGGAAGTGTTAAGCATGTGTGAAGTATAATTTGATAATATTATTGTAATATTTATTCAATTTGATCATTTGATGATATGTTGTCATTCTAGAGTGTTATGACCACTCTTGTAATGCCTAGAATTATTCTTGGGTGGTTCATTTGTGGTGACTTTGATTGGTGTTGAGATTAATTTGATTAATGTTGAAAAAGTTGGATTAAAGCATGAAAAATTGACATTTTTGGTTTCTGGATCTGATCTGGAAAATATGGGTCTATGTTGATGAAATTGGTGTCATTTGAATGTATTGGATGTGTTTTGGGTCTTGGAACAATTGCCGGAAATTGTTTCGGAGTTGAAATAAACGAAAACGGGGAAAAACGATGTTACCATGTGACTTTTGAGCCAACCGGGTGACGGCTGCCCAAACAGTGAATTTGTCACTGTTCGGACAGCCCATGAACTGTCCTAATACTATTGGGGCTGACCTGGGCAACCCTCATGTGTATTGGGTAGTCGGTTCGGTCAAAAACTCGTTTTATGTCATTTTGCGGAAAAACGTTTTCGTAAATGTTTCGCGATGTTTCTTAACTATTATATCGTTATTTTATATCGAATAAATATGTTTAGGTGAAATATGAATGAATTATTCATATTAGATATTGAATAATTTATTCGGTAATTTAAAAAGTTTTAAAATTACGATTTCGCTCAAACAGCGCTTCCGCCGCGCCCTTTGCCCAAAACCCCAACAGGCCATAGCATTATTTTTTCATTAATTTTGTAACAAATATATTAACTTTCCATAAATAAAATATATGTTACAAAATTGAATAGTTAACATCCAATTAAATGGTGTAACTTCCAAAATAATGCCAAGGGTTTTCAAAACCCAAAAAATTAGAATTCCTAATTTGACCTTACATTAAATAAATTTGGAATTCTTAATTTGACCTTAAAATAAATTATAGCTTATATAATTTAGTACATGTATTTAAATATCATATATTTAATAAACCATATATTAACTTTTAATATAAAGTTTCAAGTGTGAAAAAATAATATTATTAATCATATTAATAATATTTATACCTTTATGAGTATATAATTGGACTACCCAATTATACTAAATCTGTTATAGTATATCGAGCTAGCACGGGGATCAAATGGACCTACGGTTCTGAGCTCCAATAATCTCAAAATATCAATTAAGCTCTTAATTAAATATTCTGAATTATTAACTCTGGGTTATTCCACTAAAAACCCGAAGTTGCACTCTCGTTGCCGCAGATGATATATTACGCCGAACCAAGTCGGTGTCCATCGATATAGTCACTACATACGAATTGACCATTCACGAGTATCTCGTAATTAGAGCCGGGTCATAATGTTTGTTATATCCCTCTAATTATTTATACCTTAAGTGTCATTGATCCTCTAATGAACGATTTATTCATAACCATTATAAATTTTAATATTTCTATTCGTAATAGAAAGACCTGAGCGCTCAAACCGTTCAAGTACCGAATCAACCCTTAAGAAAGATATTCATCTACTTCTCGCAAGAAGGAGTGAACTTCATATCTATGTAAAACGTTCCCAGCTACACAACAAACCATGCCCCCAAAGTACGTAGCTATTGGTCGGGACTGCTACACCAACCTCACCTTTGTAAATCAAAGGACATAGCCTGCCATGCATGAGTTCGTAGTACACTCAGGGTTAAGATCAATCCATATATGACCATCTAGTAGATCAAAATGACTTTATTTGTTTAACGGATATTATAAGAATGTCATTTACATCTGGGTCTAGTCCTATATAATCATATTATCAAGGTGCCTACATTCTCATGTCTCTACACGGACGATCTCGGATTAAGGTCGCCATATAAATATAAAATGGACCGCAGCTATAGAAAAACCACAAACAAAGTACCCGTTTTGTTTGCTCTCTATGGACTATTTAAGATTACTAACTTCGACTTAAATCCTCTTGTGTATGACACTCATAAACTAAGTCTGAATGCACATAAGTAATCTAGGGTATTTTAGATAATTTATCATATGCGAAAATTAAACAAACACTTTGATAAATGAATAATGCATCATTTTATTTCAAAACATATAAAATTGTTTACATTACATGCAGCTCTAGGGCATACATCCCAACAGATATGACATATGAATTTGTGGTAAGATGTATAGTCGTATGTTTTGAAACATATGTATGTTTGGAGTGTTTGTCATGGATGTACTTGTGTATGAGAAGTCGTGCGATGAGTTTGGTGTGTCGTGATATGCATGCATGTATGTATGTATGTTTGATTGGTTGATGTTCTGGTGGTATAGTAGTCGAGCTGGTTAGGAATCCGTTCGGACGGAATTCATCTCATACCTATTCTAAAATAGGTAATGAGTCTCATACGAGCATTGTGTGTGTAAGTCAGCTGTATGTATGCATTGTTGAATGATGTGATCTTTGATGTATCGATTGTTATGTGTGCTTCGTGGTTGGTTGTATGATGTTTGTAAATATGTCTGAGTGTATCTATGTGTATGATAGAACTCGTGATATGTATGGATTGTGTATGCTTATGTGAAATGAATGGATGATTTGAAACTGATATGAATATCGGAGGTTATAAAGCATGTTTGCTAAGTTGTATTGGTATGTACGTATATGTGTAAGAATTATGAAATTGTATTTGCATGTATATAAGAGAAGTGTGACACGGTATGTGTGAATGCAAATGAACCCCAAGTTTAAGCTATTGTAAAGTTATCGTGGTAAAATAAATTTAAGGAAATATTATTTCGGTATTGAAGATAGTTTGTAACCGAATAGAAGAAAGTAAGTTTTGAATAGAAGAAAGTATGTTTTGATTTGAATGAAGTATGTTGGTTTTATCGATTTGATGATATTTCAAATATGTTTATTTGTAATAAAGTATAATAAATCTGACTCCACGTCTCATATGATGGAAATGGATTCGATGTAAAATGACTTGTTCTGTGATGTTCGGAATGATACTTTGTGAGAATTTATCATGGTAAAGTTTAAAGGATAACAAAAGTTGATAAATCTAAACTTGTAACAATTTAGTAATTCTGATAAACTGTTGATATGTTTGATTTTTTTGTTTGTTGTATATGTTTGACTTGTTTGTTGTAATACTAGCATGGTTACTTACTGAGTTTTTAAAACTCACACCAAACCAGTTTACTAGTTTTGCAGGTTGTCTTCAAGATTGGTCGGCCACAACAGCTTTGGAAGTCATGCTCGAGACGCAGATCACCCAAGCGGCAGTCACCCTCGCGAGTGTCCTGGGAAGAGTTTTAGAGGTCTAGGATTTGTGATCGATATTTTATTTGTCGTGCTGAGCATGTTGTTTGTATATATATTAAGTAAATATTTTGATTACTTATGATGTTATGGGCACAGAGCCCTTGAATGTTGATAGATGATGTGGGCATGGAGCCCTTAGGATATGGTTTTGATGTGTTTTGTTTGGACTTGAGGTCATTTCGTTTATATGATATCTTCTTAGATTTCGTTTGATGCTGGACTGTGATCCAGGTTGTCCAAATTTAGGATACATCATGCCCAATTTTCTAGAAATTTGGAGGCTTATGGAGATTGGTTAATCATGTCTCCAACCGCTAACATCCTGCCTCTGGCGGGGTGTTACATTTCAATACCCAAAACGATAAAGACCCGATTACCCAAGACTATGATTGAAAACAAAAAAAACAAAAACAAAAACAAAAAAAAAAAAAAAAATCTCAAGAGATGCTTTCTTCAAATCTAAAACAGAAGCAAGAAACAAGAGTGCATCAGAAAGTCGTAACAGCAGAAAACGAGTCTTGCCATAAAACTGTGGAGTTTAAGAAGGATTTCAGAATCATGGGTTCATCAACTGTCAAGAGGACCAAGTAGAAAAAATTAAAGCAATTTATATTCCCGTATCACTAAGAAAATTCTTCAATTACAATAAAAATACATACGAAATACAACGTAATAATATATTAATGGGTTTCATGCATCTTCTATGCTAGAGAATTCAAGCAACTACAACTCTATCATCATTTATGGATAAAAAGAGCCAAGCGAGGAGAAATGTAGCTTCCATTGTACTTCTCCATATCTTCACAAGATGCACACGATTGCAGTTCGGAACTGTAATCGAACCGCAAATGAGCTGTTGACAAACCTTAAACCGAATCGTTGACCCCTAAACCAAACCGCGAACCGTAACCGAATTAGTCCCGACCGTAATCGTTACAGTTTAAAACTGTTAACCATTACGGTTAATGGTACAGTTTTGACCGTTAGCCCAATGGTCATTTCTTTTTCCTTTTTTTAATTAATAATAATAATAATTGAAAATGTATAATTTGCCCCTTTTGGGGGCATTTTAGGCATCATAAAAATCAAAAAACACTATAAATAACCCTCGAATTCATTTTCCAAAACCACAAATTATTTATTCTCTTCACTCTCTCAATTTCTCAAATCTCATATATTCAATCAATTATTCTTTTATTATCTCAAAATCTTTTTTTTTATTGAAAGATATTATCTCAAATTCCCAATCTCTTCATTATAATGGCAAGCTCATCACACAACACTAACATTCCTGAGGCCGAGGATACCACTCAATATACCAACAGCGAAACGATTTCACGTATTCAAGTGAGAAATCGAGGTTCTGAAATGTTGACAAAACTTTTGAATATTTGTGTGATAACATGGAAATAACTAATACCGAAAGCTCAAGAACCGGACCGTTGTCCCTCGTAAATAATGAATAAAATATAAATGAGGTAAATTATTAAAAAAAATATAACAGAACTACGTGAGCTTTGATTCTTTTACGCCCCCAAGAGGATACGTAAGCAGCTTAATTAAGTGCAAACACTTTTTTTTTTCAAAACAATAAATAAATTACGGTTTCAAACCTTAAACCGAACCGAATCGTACGGTTCGGCAAGTTTAAAGTTACAGTTGCGGTTCGGCTTTGGCAGAAACCGCAACCAAATCGTAGACCGAACCGTTAGTATACGGTTCGGTTATGGTTAGACCAAAGCCGAATCGTCAACCATATAGTTTTAACCGTAACCGAACCGTATGCAACCTTCACAACACCGAATAGTTGGTTTTCCTCATTTGTTGGTTCTAAATCTACAAGTTCAATGCTTGATTGGTCATGTTGGGGAATAGCAAACAACAAATGACTTGAGAGGGATTTCGGCTTCTGAATAACAAAAATCACTAGCAACAATGTTCGGAATAAAACCTCATCAACTAAGTGTTGCCAGATTTGATCGTGCTTCATATTTGGTACATTGAAAGGATATCTTGTACATTGAATTGTTTTTAGCTTTTATGGCACAATAGGGTCAACTTTCCCAGCACAGATAAAACTCATATATTTTCCAACATAAAACAGATTTGAACATCTAAATAACATTTAATATTTCAGGAGCCATTGCCACAACCAAAAAATAAATAAATAAAATAGCTATTAAGTTCAAACACAAGCGATATATACTCACATGTTACATGCTTGTTTAATAGTAGTTTTCTAAAAGGAAAAACATTGAATCTAAATATCATTCTTCCAAAGTTAAATATCATTTCCCAATTAGATATATAAAGATTATTTGAAGACACATACATATATCATTGACAATATAATATCAAATCTCTGCACCATGATTGAAAATTTATGGAATTGTCAGATACTAGAAACATATAGAGAAGCTGCATTTCATGTGAGCAGAATTTAAAATGAATTATCTTGAACCACCAACCTGATTACAGGGCATCTACATTACCTATAAAGCCAGAAAAATAAAAAGCATCAGTAGATGACAAGACTAACAGGCAGAAGAAATTATTAGATGATAGAAGGAGGCTCATCCTCTTTTGAACAACCTATCCTCAAAAACATCCAAAGCTTTTTCAAACCTAGAAGAAAATCTCTATTGAACTCAAAAACCATCAGAACTTCTATGCAAGAAAATAATCATCCTAATTGTTCACACACAGTGCAGTAATATACTTGAATTCTGTAAATAGAAGGAGCCAGCTACTCAGCTATATCAAACAAATTAATTTCAAAAAAAATATTGATTGACAGCAAATTTATGTGCACCCAACTAAGTGATATACATGGATAATCTTACAGAAGTTGACTTATCCATATGTAAATTAATCCATTGCCATAAGAACTGAATTCAAGATTTGAAGACAAGCAAAGCTTTCTTGAAGAGAGATCCTTTTCAAAAATCTACACTGCCTCTGAAATAACACATGTTAGAGAGCTTAATATTATTGTTGGGCTCTTCGTAGTGTAACAATTTGGGTCAAGGTGACTTTACAAGTTCCAACGTCAACAACACATTTTATTATGATCACAATTACAAGACCAAACATTTGTTAACTGCGATTTTATTTCTCTTCCAATCTTCCTCAAGTTAGTTCAAATCACCCAAATAAGCAAAATAGCTACCTTACGCTCATAAAAAATTAACCAACATACCACTCAAAAAAAGAAGGGAAAGCCATTAAACAAGATAAAAATCAAGACAGTGAAAAAAACCTTCCTTGTAGGTACAAGAACTGTCAATATTTTGAAACCTGCTATATCAAGAGTTAAAAGCCTTGCACATGCCATTGTCTATGGAGCTTTCCAACTCTACACAATAATGATAAATTATTGGTAATCAGTCACAACCGACAGAGAAACTTACATGTATTGCCCAAGATTTATTAGTTGATTCCCTCTCCCCCAACCCCCTAATCCTATCATTGAACAAAATACCATTGATGAGCTTGACAAGCACGAAAAAATTTATGACAACTCAATTCATAAACAGATCCTTATATAATATAAGTTTAGTTTTGTTCATCAACACCTTAGGGCTAGGGATGGCATCGGATAGAGTACAAGAATGCCAATACCCATACCCGGTCTATTCAACCAATGGGTACGAAAATTTTACCCATTCTGGGACCCCGTTCACACGGGGATTTTACTTATATTCACTGTTCTAAAACGCGCCTCCTAGGCGGCGCGTTTAGGCTCAGCGGCCATACCCAAATCGTTGGGGCCAGGCGCCTGTCGGAATGGACGGCATTTTCTGCTCATTCCGGCAAATTTTGGCCGCAAAAAACGTCAGTCGAATTTAAAGCTATTTTCCAGTCGAATTTTACACCATAATCCTAACCCTAACCCTAACCCAGCGTTGTTAGAGGCGCGCCTCTCGCCTTTAACAACTTTGCCCTAACCTTAATTTTACAAAACTAACTCTCTAACTCATCAATTTTAAAAATCCCCAACTTTATGCATAAACTCTAATTTCTTTAATTTTTGTTAGTTTTTCATCAAATTGACCCTCTATAAATCTTACCCATTGCTCTAACAATATTTCTCTGTGTTTAATTTGTCAAAATCACACCAAATCTTAAACCTAATTATGGAAATTCTCTATTTCCGATTAATTTCCATGACACCGTGTAGGCGCCCTAGGCGTTGTATCACCGCCCGATTAGCGCCTAGCGCGTTTTAGAACACTGCCTCTATTAGAAAAGGGATGTCAATACACAACTCGTCCAACTAACACTGCCTCTATTAGAAAAGGGATGTCAATACACAACTCGTCCAACTAACGGGTATAGAAAATTGACCCTTTATCCGCCCTAACGTACCAGGATATGACCTAGTTCCTTATATGCTTGAAACATGAGATGGTAAATGAGTATGTGGATTAGAAAAAATATATATATAAATCCCATGTGGGTTTCAAAACCTCATCATATATTCTACAAAATGTCATTGAACCTGATGATCCGTATATGCGTAAATCTCTGCATAAGGAATGGTCAAATTATACAAATTGAATATATTGGAAGCAGCAGTCCCATTTTTTACCATATAGATTTTATTTTACTTTCTGTTATTTAATTAATTTTGTCGATAATAGGAACGACATTGCCTAACTATTGCACTGGGATTTCTGCATGCAAACCCAAATCAAATTCTCTATAATTCACTTTCCGAACAATGTAACTAACTTCTATTGGTTATCATAAAAACAGAGCACAAAGAAGTGTCCTTGTCTATATACATGATCCAAGCTATCATTGAAACACCAACATCGCAGACAAACCAAATCTTGAATCACAAGGACATATAAAAACAAAGGCTTCCTGTTTCTTACCTTCTAACTTGACGTCTAGTTTTCAATATATGCAGAGGTAAAAAATACAGTGTCATTGAGCTGCAGATTCCAAAATTGCAGGACTAGCAAATGAGAAACATTATATCCCTGTGTAGCCACTAACACAATTCTTAGAAACAAGAGAACGTATGTCCAAGGAACGAAACACAGGTAAATTACCGAATCTCCATTTGAAATGAAACACAAAATAAGGAAAAAAGATGTATGTGTGGAATTAATTACGGTTTCATTAGCTTGAAATATCTGAGAGCGTTGATGCATAAATGTCAATATGATTCCCAAAATGTATCCATTCACAATTGTCGGATTTGAAAAACAAAATGGACCATCGGATAAAAGCATTGATGAAATTCCCAATCTTAATGAAAACCAAAAATTAAGTAATAATGTTATGTTACCTTATAAATGAAAACCCATCTCCTTAGTCAACTTCCCAATCGTAATGGACCGTCAGATTCAGCATCTGCTCGCCGTCGATGAAGAAATTGTATTAGAGTTTGAACGTCACAATCACAAATGTTTCGCATGTGGGCCGAGCCACAGCCACGAGTGGGCTCCTCAAACAATCAACTTATATTGTCTTCAACCTTCATTAGAGAGAATCGAAAATAAACTGAAAGAGCGTTAGGGTTTAGCAATTGATAAATCATCAAAGTGTGGGTTTTTATTAGATGTCCTGTGTTTTGCACAACAACAACAACAATATATCCATTTTGAGCTGCAAAATGGGAAGAACTCAAATTCCAAAATAGCAGGACTAGCAAATGAGAAATATTATATCCATGTGTAGCCACTAACACAATTCTTAGATAACAAGAGAACATCTATCCCAGGAATGAAACACGAGTAGATTACCCAATCTCAATTTGAAATGAAACACAAAATCAGAGGGAAAAAAATGTATGCGCGGAATTCATTTTGGTTTCATTAGCTTAAAATATCTGAGAGCATCGATTTCCGGTCAACCCCAAATTGGTGGGGTTAGGCGGTCAAGAGACTAATCACACGATTTCCGGTGTGAAGGCGTCTTGGGCGCCGCCTAGAGTGCGATTTTTCTTCGACAACTCCGTCTCGGTGGTCGCGAAGCAGAGATGAAGAGAAATAATGACCATGACGAACTCGGTGGAGGCGAAACTGAGAAGAGGCGAAGCTGAGAAAATTAGATTTTAGACAAAACACACTCATACAAACCCTAATCCAGTTCCCTAAACAATCTAACTCACCCATAATTTAGTAACATTTTCTATCAAAATAGTGGTTTTTCCAAAAGCACTTTTGCACAATATAAAAGGCGCCCTCATTAAAAACCCTAAACGAAAGATAAAACAATAACAGAATCACGAAAATCAAATCAGTTAAAAACCTTTAAAATAATTTCTGAAGCATTGATGATGCATAAATGTCCATATGATTCCCAAAAAGTATCCATTCACAAATGTCAGATTTGAAAAACAAAATGGACCATCGGATAAAAGCATTGATCAAATTCCCAATCTTAATGAAAACCAAAAATTAAATAACAATGTTCTATACCTTATAAATGAAAAAACCCATCCCCTATATCAAATTCCCATCGAAATGGACCATCGGATTCAGCGTCTGCTCGCCGTCGATGAAGAAATTGTATTAGGGTTATAACGTCTCAATCACAAATGTTTCGCACGTGGGCCGAGCCACAGCCACGAGTGGGCTCCTCAAACAATCAACTCATATTGTCTTCAACCTTCATTAGAGAGCAAATCAAAAATAAAACTCAAAGAGCGTTAGGGTTTAGCAATTGACAAATCATCAAAGTGTGGGTTATTATTATTATTATTATTATTATTATTAAAAAATAACAATAACAGAATTAAAAATTAAAAATTAAAAATTAAAAATTAAAAATTAAAAATAACTCAGTTTCAGAAGATTTTTACCGTGCGAGTCTTCAAGTCAAACTCCAAAAACGCGTGAAAACAAAGATTTGACCGTTAGCGCCAAAATCTTTCCAGTATAACGGCTCTAAGATTTGCCCTAAAACGAATTAGGAAGGTTAATTAAATGCAAGAAACCCTAACCCAAGTCGCTAGTTCTTGGAGTTGCCCAAAACGAATTAGGAAACTTGGAACAATTATAATAACTCAAGTTCACTTCACAATTGACTAAACACAACATACCATCTGACTCTGTTCTGTCTCTGTCTCTGCTTCTCTGTTTCCTTTCAAACATTCTTTCTATTACAACCCCTCATCGTTCTCTGTTTCTGAACATCAGTCATTCACTCACTCTTTAGATTTTCTTCATTCCCACCGCAAAGTTTGAGTTTTGATCATTTCAATACCTCCGCTGAATCAACCCTTTTCTTGCCTTCATCAAGAAAATGCAAGAACACAGGCCTTTTCTTCCCTATGGCTTCCAGTTCAGACCTACAGATGAAGAACTTATTGTACATTATCTTTCCAAGAAGGTTTCGGGAACACTCCTTCCTGTTGTTCAGAATTTTATCATAGATTGTGACTTATATGACACACTGCCCTCTGAGATTTGGAAATCACATGGTGGACTCTTTCTAAATGTCGATGAGGATCTTTATTTCTTCACCCACTTGAAGAAAAGGAGTTCTAATGGATCCAGATTCAACCGCAAAGTCGGTTCTTCTGGTTCTTGGCAAGGCGAGGCTGCTGCAAAAGATATAGTAACCGGCAAATCCAAACTGAAAATTGGCTCCATGAAGAGGTTTCGTTATGAAAACAAAGGGTTTAAGGATCATGGGGCTTGGATCATGCATGAGTATACACTAAATCCCACACTGGT
This sequence comes from Zanthoxylum bungeanum, assembly GCA_019454045.1. Taxonomy (NCBI): domain Eukaryota; kingdom Viridiplantae; phylum Streptophyta; class Magnoliopsida; order Sapindales; family Rutaceae; genus Zanthoxylum; species Zanthoxylum bungeanum. The sequence continues at coordinate 60,346 of SKCR01014331.1, read as the reverse complement.
GCCTCGAAATCAGGCAACCAATTACGTGCTTTGTAGGCTTCGAAAGAATCAACAGACTGGGAAACAACAGAAATTGGATTTACGAAAGAAAAGAAAGCTGCTGGATGTTCAGAATAATCAATATGAGAAAGAGTCGGAGAAGCTTTTGACCCAGCAACTAACCATTGTAGAATGTCAATCTGAAGTAGAAGGATCCGTGGCGACAATGGCCCAAGAAGGACCAAGTTGCAGCACTGACAATGACAATCAATTTGAGGAAGAGATAGAGAGATTATTGAAAAATGTAGAATCAGCACAATCTTTGGTGACAATGGCACAAGAAGCAGCAAGTTGCATCACTGCAAATGACATGATGAGTGAGGAAGTTGTATCTGCCGAAATCGGTGGAGTTGGCTACACACTGAATTTTGATGAGCAATATGGCGGGCAGGACAATATGATTTTGTCTAACCATAGCAACGGCAGTGAAACCACTAGTGGAATCGATTATTCGCCCAATATTTACACAGTTGCTGAACCAGATGGTGTGCAAAGGTCAGTGCCTGATGAAACATTGCAGACATGGTCAATGTTGCAACAACAAGAATGTTCAAACACTGACCCTCTTAATGGACTAACTGATGAAGACTTCTGTCTTCTTGGGAAGATTTTATATGGAACAGAAAGTGAAGATGCTATGGTGACAGTGGTGGAACAAGAAGCAAGATGCAACACTGGCTTGAAGAAGAGTGATCAGAGTTTATCCGGCAGTAACGGTCTTCAAACTGGTGGAATGGAATATTCAACTAGTGTTGCTGAACAACAACATGAAGCTACTATGGTGATTATGAGAGACTTCCAGCAAATTTTATCTGACAATCCAATTGCTTTGGAAAATGGCAATGTTGATAGACAAGAAACTCGAGAAATTGCTTATGATTTGCCAATGGAAATGGGTGATGAGATTCTACAATCAAAGGAAAAGGACATGGTGCAATATGAAGATTGGTCATACAGCGACCTGATGGTTGACTTCACGGATAAGGGTTTTTTAAATTTTTGTTAAATTTGTCACCATGTACTCTGATTCTTAAATCATTTCTAAATTGTACAGTTTTTCGTTGGACTTCTTCTGGAACTTCATTTTATGTCTTCTTTAGAAAGTTACTGATAGTCAAAGTATTACATGGATGAATTAGATTTTCTTGAGAATATTAAGTAATTTTAATGAACTGGTAACTACTAAAAAAAATCAAATATTTGGATTGGATTATTTTCTCATGTCTAAATAATTTGGCAGCTCATCAGTATTTTAGGATACTGTCAATCAATGCCTTCAGTAACCTTTGAATTTTAATTTTTTTTTTTGTTAACTTGCTCAAATTAATATCTTATATCATTAATATTGTCAATCAGCATTAGAGAACTTATATCTGATTGCCTTCTTAAATTCTTCAAAGTGCCTTGAAAACTCTTCATAAGTGACACAAACAGAAATAACTGTTGAGGTGAAAATAAAAGTTTTGAAGGTTGTCAATCAAACAGAAGTTGTGGAAGTAGCTGATGAGAATTTTATGAACTTTATTAACGGCCAACATAAATTAGAAGTTAAATGAATACTAACTTCTAAACAGTTAATTTAGGAAAGGAAAGAAAAAAGACCAAAAGCTTAAAATCTAATCTCCAAACAAAAGGCAAGGAAATGGTGCTTCCTATCGTGTAAAGAAAAAACCATTCTGGAAGAAATCTAATAACCATTCCAGCGGTAATGGTCTTCAAACTGGTAAAATGGAATATTCAACTAGTGTTGCCTGATCAACAATAAGCAGCAGATAGCGTCACGACTCTTGACAAAACTAGAAAACAATCAGCTGAGAAGTGTTAACAATTTAGAATGTCAATGTGAAGGAACTATGGTGATGAGAGCAAGTCCAAGGAGATTCTTTCTGACAATCCATGTGCTTTGCAAAATGGAAATCTTGAGAATCAAGAAACTGGTGGAAGTGTTCATGATATGCTAATGGAGTGGGTGATGAGATTCTGCAATCGGTGGACATAGTGCCATATGAAGATTGGTCAGACAGTGACCTGCTGGTTGTGTTGATGGATGAGGGTTTTTTAAAATTCCTTTAAAATTTTCACATGTTATCATATATAATTGCAGTTTTGTTTTTCTTATTCCCTTCAATTCTAATTTCTTTTGTTAAGTTCTCATATTACAGAACTTATATCTGATTAATACTGTGAAGGTATTACAGTACATATATTGTTGATGGTGTTTTCAGGTCCTATGTTATTTAAGGAGTACGGCAGGGGTAAAAAGGGTAATTCCCTTCTCAGTCGAAATCATTAATGCCGACCCGACCACATGAGTGTTATAAAGCCAACAGGTATAGACCGAACACTTGATGATAGGTGACCGACCACTTTGGTTCGGATGACCGAGCATTATCAGATCGGTAGCAGCATTCTCAGCTCAAAGGACCATCATGACCGACCTCATGAAGACCGAGCATATGGCGAGACATGCTCCAGAAGATAAGATACCCTATTCTTACGGATAAGATGACAAGTTGTCCTATTTCATGGGGTAAACTGATAAGTCAGTGTCCTAGTAGAATAAAAGAAGTGAATGTAGTTTTTGACTAGGAATCCTTATGGGAAAGGGAAATTGTTTCAACTAGGAAATTCTTGTAGGAGAAGGAATCTGATTTCTACACTATTATAAATAGAAGGGTAGAGTGTGCGTAAGGGGGAGGAGAATCAATATCAAGATCATTACGATCAGACTTGTAAACACAAGAGATATCAGAGAAGCATATCTCAGTAATAAAAATATCCTTAGTTTTATGCCCGTGGACGTAGGTGGGATCTGATCCACCGAACCACGTTAAATCTCTTTGTCGATTGGCGTATTTATCTGTCTTTTGCTAAATTTGCTTTTGGTTCCCCCGTAACCAAACAAATTCACTATTGAAGGAGGATTGTCTCGGGAGTAATATTCCCATATTACCCTGAGACCAAAATCAGCCGTCAACAGTTGGCGCCGTCTGTGGGGAATTCTAGACAAAAAGCAATACACGTGGTAAGACAATGGCAGAAGACGGAAATCGCTGATCATCAAGAAGTCCAACTACGGACTGGATAGAAAAGATAGAAGAAAACATGAGGAAAGATAGGGAAGAAAACCAAGCCCTTCTAAAGTCCATGATGGACCGACTAGAGAGGATGGAAGGGAGGAACAACGAGAGATTTGAAGCCGGAACCAGTCAGAGAAGAGGTGAGATAGCGGAAGGAAAAAAGGTTGTAGATACAAGTGAAGACGATGGACCCAGAAGGAGGGGCCCCTTCGGGATAAAATCCGTAGTGGTAGAAAAAGATTCGCAAACAGAGGACACGTGGGAAGAAGAAGAGGGAAGACAGTCACCAGATTCCTCCTATGATAGCCCCCGAAACATCAGAAGGGAAAAAAGGAAGTATGGCGAGGCTGAACGAGAGACCTCAAGTCATGAGGAGCGCTCACCCGGGGAAATAGACACGAAGAAGGCCGCAGGTGGCGGCATGGTAACTCAGATAGCGACATGAGATCTTGGTTGAGGAAAGAGATGGCCAAGTGGGGAGTATAACTCAAGACCGATGCAGGAGATGCCCGGGACGGTGAGGAGGAATCTCCCCTCACAGAAGAAATAAGGTCGGCAAAATTCCCGAGACGATTCAACATGCCCACCATGACGACCTACAAGGGCCATACTGACCCAAAATCCCATATTGAAAGCTTTGTCCTATTAATGGAAGTCCAATGAGTGGTAGGGGATGCCGTTTGCAAAGTATTCCCCCTAACCTTAGGCGGATCCGCCATTCTATGGTACAGAAGTCTAGCCCAAGGGAGCATCGGCAGCTTCGCGCAACTAAAAAATTGTTTGTGCGGCACTTCAAAGGGCCTGCGTTCTTAAAAAGACAATTGGAGAGTTAAGACTCATGAAGCAGGGAGATGACGAGCCCCTGAAGGCTTTCATTGAAAGATACCATAATATGGTGCTCGAGGTCGGGGGATATGAGTCCATCGAGGCCTTGGAAAGTTTAAATGGGGCCTTAAGGGTCGGAAAGCTGTGGACTCACCTAAGAATCCAAGATACGCCGGATTATGCAACCGCCCTGTAAATAGCCCGAAAGTTCGTTTTGTTGGAGAACGAAGGGAAAATCTCTCGGAGGGGGACATCTATCAGAGAGAGGACAATAAAGGCAGAGATCCCCCGCCGGCCAGATAGGGAGTTCAAAAAACCGCCCCCGAGACGCAAGGAATTCAAGCCAATACCTCGAAATGACCAGGAAAGAGGAATCCCGAACCAAGTAAACCATGTAGTCAGGGAAGAAACATACATTCCTTTGAACAAGCCACTGGGACAAATCGTCATGGAGATCCAGGAAAAAGGCCTCTTGATAGAGCCTGACCTCAGGAGATTCCCCCCAGATAAGAGAAATAAAACATCCTTTTGTGTACATCATAATTTGAGAGGACATCCGACGGACGGGTGCAAAGACTTGCGGGAACAAATGGAAGACCTGGCTCGGAATGGATATTTAAATAAATATATTGACCATGAGGTTATGGCGGCTAGACAGAGGGCACAGCGCCGACAGGTAAATATCATCGCATGAGGGGGTCTATCCAGAGCGAAGCTGTTTCCCGTACCATCGGTAAAACACAACCTCCTATTACACTTGCATGAGTATCCTATACCCAAATATATGAGAACTATGTCTTCGTGCCCTCACAACGCGCACAAGTGTAATACTAGTCTTTTACGTATTTATCGATGTCCAATCTCGATAATACTCTGACTAGGGATATTTAATGATTTATCCTTCGTGGATTGATACTGTCTCATATCATCTCAATCCAGGAACAAATCATAATGACCTCCTATCATTTATACATCTTGGTGATCTAATCACAAATGATAAGAGAGCAATCTCATTTGTCACATAGTTAATTTGTACAACAACACCATGATCTGTACAAATAGTGACGCTATGGGTCATAATTATCCAACAATCTCCCACTTGGCCTATAGCCAGTCACTCGAGTGTCTTACACCCGAACTATGTACGGTTGGCTCAAACTGCTGAGAAAAAGCTTTCGTCAGCGGATTTGCATGATTATCGTCTGATGTGATTTATACGATCATCACATCGCCTCGATGTATGATCCGAACGAATCAGATGAATATCAAAGTATATATCTGGATCGTTGATGAGACCATTAATTCTTTAGCCTGTGTTGTAGCCTAGCTCAGCTGCTAACAGAACTATATCTCATCTAATTAGATTTGTGTCGACCCAGAAGGCTTCTATTGCTGCCTCAGCTGCAGCAATAACCCACATTTGTTATTTATTCGGTAACAGTATCTTGCTTGGAAGATTTCCAGCTCACTGTTCCGTTATTCAAACTTTATAGTACCGTTTTGCGACTTATAGTCGTTTTATCGGTTGGGAAACTTGCAGTAGTGAACCCAGTCACTTCAAGTTCTCATTCTCCACAGATTAAGACAGCATCCTTAGTTCTCTAAGATACTAACGGATGTTTTTAACTTCAATCCAGTGACTATCACTTGGATTGGCCTGTTTGTGAATCCATATGCTCAAAGCGTATGAGACACCAGGTCGCGTACATTTTTCAATGTACGAGTTCTCGGAGAGTATTAACAACCTTTAGATCTATCCCAGTAGATCTTTATTCCTTGAATAAAGGTTGTTTCTCCCAAGAATTCCACGGATAATTTTCTCGAAAGCCAAGCTTTCGCCGATTGTTTTATGGGAATATCATTTCCAAGAAATGGCATATTATCATTATTTTATAGGACAGTCATTGTCAGTGCGCTCCCACTAACCTCCTTATATACACAAGAATCATTTACGTTTTGAATTAAATCATACTCCATTATGATTACATCAAAACGATAATTCCAAGAACTCAATGCTTGCTTCAATCCAAACATGGATCGAATAACCTACAAACCTTGTTTGCTAGTTTGTGTACGACAAAATCGACAGGATGTTGTAAACATCCTCCAAAAGGTTTCCTTTTAAGGAAATCGATTTTCCCGTTCAGCTGTCACATTTCATAAATGAAACATGCAGCATTAGCAAGCATTATCCAAATGGATTTACCGTGGCAACAAGTAAAAGGTTGAATCGTAATCAACACAATGTTGATAACGATACATTTTCGCTACAAGCCTAGCTTATAACGTTGGTATGTTGCCACCCATGCATGTCTTCCTTGAAGACTTACATAGTACCAATAGGCACAATGCCTTGCGGTACAAAAACTAGTATCCAAACATAGTTGGTATACATGGAATCCATTTTGGATGTCATGGCACTTTGCCATAATATGGAGTCGATACATTGTATCACTTCCTCATATGTAGTCAGTTGATATACCTCAAAAGATTGACATCTTTATGAGGTGAGATCAGAAACCCATACCCCAGGTTGTTTTCTGACTCTCTCCGACATACGCGGTTCTTGTGTATTCGAAGATTATTGGTATATTTTCATCCTTGATGAACTATTTATTTCCATTAAGGAATCGGTGCTAGGAATAGTATTACTCTGATTTTCATCGAGTTTTATTATCCTCCCACTCACCACTGCATATAGGTATTCCTTTTAGGAAAACCGCATGGTGAGCAACAATTAAATTGTTCTCTTGTGAGATGTATAAGTACTATACTTTGGTATCCCTAGGATAACCTACAATTGGCACTTATCCAATTTGGGTTTTAGTTCGGTATCATCCAAACATATGCCCAGCATACCCAAATATTCAGGAATGAGAAACCTGGTTTCTTTCCTGTTCATATCTAATATGAAGTCTGTCAAACAGATTTTTATGGAACCTTATTCAAAATAAGTTATGCACTGTTTAATGCTTATCCGTTGAAGGAAATGGTAGCTCAGAGCGACTCATGATTAACCTTATCATGTCCAACAAAATTCGGACACACCGTCAAATTGACGTGTTCCGGGACGAGTCCTCTTTGAAAGAATACTATACTCTTTCAAGTATTTGAGAAACTTATTGCTTAAGTATTTTCCATTACGGTCTTACCGTGACGGTTTAATACTTTAGCCGATCTGTTTGTCTATTTCGTGTCGAAACTATAAAAGTTTCTGATTTGTGTTTCAAAAGAAACACATAACCATAACACGATGCCACATCCTTAAAGGTCACGAAATATTCATATTCACATCTAGCCTAGCTAGACATGGGCCCACTTGCTTCACTATGAACTAGGGCTAACAGATCGGTGGCATTTGCAATTTTACCAAGTAAATAGTGTTTTAGGCACTTTTCCCTATAAACTAGATTCGTAGACTTTATTTGATTAGAATCAAATTTTTCCTAGTACCCACTCTTCGAAAGTGTGAATATACGAGTCTTGTTTAATTGTGTCCCAGACAATAATGCCACAAATTAGTTTCTTCTGATCAAATCAGTTTGAGCTATTTGGTTTGTCATGTTATATGTTTGAGATTTATTTATATTCAAAATATAAATGATGTTATTCACATCTAATGTGTTTATCTCAATATCATCTTTATATAATAAAACACTTTAGTGTTCTAGAATATAAAGGTTCACCCGCAGCGGGTTAAACACTGATATAGAGATAATGTTTCTAGTCAAACTAGTTACATTATAACAGTTTCCAAATTTAGGTACACACCCGAAGGATAGTTCCTAAACTTAGGTATCTACGGTAAAACAGCAACTTTCGTCCAGTTTCCAATTCGCAGATTAATCTCAACTGAAGTCAGTATCCTGCTCATAACAGATTCTGAACATCAGTACATATTTATGTATCACACTAAATATTTAAAATCCAATTTCAAAACTAGTAGTGAACATAATTTTGACAAACATATTTGAAGTCAGAGCCTTGCTCGTCTTCAATTCCTTCATGTCTGCTTTGTCCAAACGGCAGTCACGCTTCCGCGATCCCGTTTGCCACAATTTAGGCAGACATTTTGGGATATGTCTTTTATCTTCCCAGAAGATTATAATGATATTGACTTTGCCCTTTTCACATTCCAGTAGCCTTTGGCAAGCCTCGGGTTTTGACCGGCGTAAACACACACGTATAACGCAAGCGCACGTATCGTTCAAGTAGTATAAAAATATCGATCCCACGATGACTTAATTCCTACTATTGTTATTAATTATTAAATCTATTTATTTACAGATATCTAATTAAATGAAGAAGAGAATGATTGTTTGATTGGTTGAAAGTGGTTTTACAAAATAAATAAATAAATAAAAAGACAAAAGAAAATACTAAGGAAAATAACAAAAGACACAAAGATCTAGGGTTGTGAATCATTCTAATATCTTTTAAAAGATGAAGTGATTATTTTATGTTTGTGTAATAAATCAGTTTACTAACCTGGAACACTAAATTATGCAAAAGCCTATGTCGATGGTCAGACGCAAATACCCAGTTTAACCTAATTGAATCATATGTCTATGTCAATCAATTATCTGGATTCATTAAGTTTAAGTTCCAATTATGGCTACCCCCGCCCGACAGGTATATTCCTATCCTGTAAGGAAATCTATTAAAGGGTTATCTATCCTCAAGGAAGATCGTGGGCTATTAAGTCTAAGGCTGAAACCTAAAATCCATATGTCTAGTTCATTTTAGATTTACCACATCAATCTTATTGGTGATCAGACAACAAGAAGCATTAAGCTTAAGACTTAATAAGCAAACCTTTAAATTACCCAAACTATAAAATAACCCCTTATAAACCGGTGATATTAGAATTCATCACAACCCCAGATAACTAACACATAACTAGGGCTAGTAACAACTTAAAAGTAAAAGACTTAAAGTAAAAATACTGAAAAGTAAAAGACATAAAGTAAAACTTAAAATAAAATAAATGCTAAGGTAAAAGGAATTACTTTTACTACTACTAATTTAGATATCTCTCATAAAATAATATATAACTTGTCATCTTTCTCCAACCAGCCATATAGGCGGTAACCTGATTAAGTCAAATTAGTCCAACCGGCCATTAAGGCGGTAAAAAGATTTGTCCATGAACCTGCCATATAGGCGGTAAGAAAGTTTAATTACCAACCGACTAATCTGGCGGTATCCTTGATTAGTCAGGTTAAAACCAGATTAAAATGAATTACCAACCGACCAATATAGCGGTATCCTTTTTAAGTCAATATTTTAAATAGTGAATATATTATATTTAAGGGAGATTAATCTAAATAGCAATAGTAAAAGAATTACCTTTCACCCTAGCTGGGGAAGTTACCTCCTCATTACTGAAAAGTAAAAACTGAAAAATTAAAGAAAGAAAAGTATTGTGCGTAAAAGTAAATTGCGGAAAGTAAAAACTGAAAAGTAAAGAAAAGAAAGTGCGAAACTGAAAATTAATTACTGAAAACTAAAAATAAACAAACTAGATACAATCTTCTTATTTATTCATTAAGAATTTCAAAGAAGAAAGTATGAATTTTACAAATGAAATGGCTTGGTATTTATAGGCAAAATTTTGCCACCATCAAATCATCCATCAAATTCTCCACCAAATCCATTATTAATTTCTCCACTAATTACTCCACCAAATCCATAATTGCTCCACTAATTTCTTATCTTGTTGGGTGTGATTTGATAATTTTTATTAATTATTTATTAATTAATATTTTGCTTTGAAAATGATTGATAATGACTTTTAATAATTACACACCACACACTTCTGGATGGTTCATCAATTTCGGTCATGAAATCATCATAATTCGAAAATATTTTCTCTTTCAAAGTTGTAGATCTTTGAGTCTTCTTTAATCTGGAACTTGAATCAGCTCAATCCGATATTGGAGTAAAAAGTTATGTCCAAAATACGACAGATGCGCAAAACTAGAATTTCCAAAACTGCACTTCGTCAAAACGCCCTTTCAAGTTTCCAATCTCCAAAATTAATATATCAAATCCAATAATGCTCTTATTTGATCCACATTTCGTCCTAAATAATTTCATTGAGACCCGATATTATTTTATCTGCAAAATAAACTAAAACACATCAAAACGTTCATCAAACCCGAGAAACTATACGAAATATTAGGTCAAATGAGTGGGAATAAGTGATATAAATACCACTCATCACACCCCCAAACCTAACATTTTGCTAGTCCTCGAGCAAAACATAAAATAAAATAACATAAATAAATTAACTAAGCCACTTTCGTAGGGATCACGATTGCATTTAGCGTATGCAACAAGCCTTTAAACCCCTAGGTGTCCCTAGTGGACGAGTTGTAGTCTCGTGAGGGCTTACAGCAATGATACCCACAAACATTTTTACAAAAGTAAAAATTTAGTTAAAACTAATGCACACAAAAGCAAAAAGACAAGCGAAAAGAGAATAAAGATGTTAGTGACTAATCAGGTGAAACTTCTATTCCAAGTTACTAGTTGTTTTGTTTTATTTTAAATTACTGAATAAGTAAATTCTCCGATTATTTTTACCATTCTTCATATACACAGCCAACAAAATATTAAACAACTCATTTTTGCCCACAACAGTCATAAGTGCTGTTGATAAGAGAGTAATATTTTTGTCCTAAAGTTCTATCAGATTTCACACCTTTTTTACAGCAATGGAATAATTTTTCTCATTTTTCTGATTTTTTCTTTGATTTTTCTCTATTTTTTATTTATATACAATATCTTCCATCTATGTAGTGAGTGTTGGGTCGGTGGCTCCCAAACCAGTTGGCTTTAGGGTACCAGGTGTTAAGACACCCCTACGGACTTAATTACCCAGACTTCAGATATATATATATTTTTTGCAGCATCTTTGATCCATGTAACGAGCTTTGGGCCAGTGACTCCCAAACCAGTTGGTTTTAGGGCACTAGGTGTTAAAACACCCTTACAGACTAGTTAAACCCGAATCTCAGACGTTTTTTTTTTTTTTTTTTTTTTTACTCCATTGCTTTTTTGAGATGCTTTCTCCATTAAACTAGAGCACTGAATATTACAAACTTTTCAATTTTAGCTCACGACCGTATGTTACTATGCATATTGATAATATGTCAACTGAGCATATAAAGATTCATTTTAGTCAGTTTTATGGAGAATTCACAAATTAAATAATTTAAAATGAAATAAACAAAATTAACTTGTTTCAAAATAGGTTTGAGATACGTATCAGGAGTGGAAACTCCTTACTCAGCTATCTTTTACCAATTTCACCTTTTTAGTCAAAAATAAAAAACACAAAAACGCAAAATATTTTTGTAATTTTTGAAAATTTTTCATTTTTTTTGTATTTTTGAAAAATTTTGGACTAAAAAAAAAATAACGTACAAACTAAAACAAGGTACTAATCAACTAATTCCCTCCCCCAAACCTAAATGAGACATTGTCCCCAATGTCTTAAACAGTAGAAGAAGAGTTTAGAAGATAATACCTGGTTAGCAGAAATTCTACAGGAAATTAAAGGTTAAGATCCAGATTAACCCGACGCCTCTTGCCACGATCGTCCTCGGACCAATTTATCTTTGAAAGGATAGGGTCAACTTGTGGTTCATAGGCTATGAGTTGGTCTATTAGATCCGGAGCAGTTCTGGCAGTGAAGAGGAGTTCTTTCATAGGTTTTGACACGAACCCATTTCTGAGCATCATCAAGAAACACACAAAGAAAGAAAATCATAAAATCCATCAACGTTGAGCAGTCCAAGCGGTTTCTGGTGTATGTTCAGGTTCGCCCAAGATAGTACAATAAAAATTTCCTCCAATGTGCCCAAGCCACCTGGCAAAGCAATAAAAGCATCAGCACGATTAATCATTTCTACCAATCGCTTCAGACATACCTGGCACGATCAGTTCCTCTCCGTTTGATGATCCAATAAGATTTGCCTCTGCCAAGGGTTTTGGGATGATTCCCAATTCGTTACTGTCTCCTTCCTGTACAGCCTTTGAAACGATCCCCATTAGTCCAAGATTGCCTCCACCATATATTAAGTGCATATTCCTTGCAGCTAAGACTCGACCCAATTCATGTGCGCTTCTATGTATTGTGGCTTAGTACCAACACTACTACCGCAAAACACGCAGATGTTTTCAACTCGTCTTCTTGAAGTGGCTTCCAAATTTTTTTTTTGTATTTCTTTTTCAACTCTGGATGCCTTCAAAAGTGCTATGACGGGCTGAATTATAGTACCTGAAAAAGGGTGAGTAATAGAATAATAGCACTAATATCTTCCAAAGGACGATTGTTAGCTAAACAACAAATGAAATCGTGAAAGGTCAAAAAGTCTGGATCATGTCTATGAAAATAAAGATAATTACAAAGAAAAGCAAATCATAGCACAATAATTAAGACAACGGAATTGTGTACGCAATACGCCACTCACTCAGTATAAATTCATTAGGATGTGTCTCAAGATTTCATTCCTTATTCAGCCATCTAATGAATTGTTTTCATTTTTTGCCCAACACCATTCCTTCTGTCTAAAAATGCTCCGTTTGTGCTTTTCCCTACAAAAATAATACACAAAATTAAAAAGTTCACACAAAATAAATTACAACAAATTGCATGGGTTGCCTCCCTGCTAGCGCTAAATTTTTCGTCTTCAGCCAGACGTGACTGAAATTCATCTATTAAGGAGGTTTCAATGTCGTTTTAGATGTCCGATCAAAAACAATCCCGTGAGCGTTGCTTTTGAAGGGTCTCTTCCAACGGTAAAGTGGCAAAAAGAGTTTTGTCCCATTCAGTGCTCGTGCTACCTTTTTGCTCATTGTTGTTCCAGTTGTTCCTGCAAAGAAAGAAAGAAAATCAGAAGGTCTTATATGGTGCTTGACTTGGAATGGAAGTTCCATTCTGTCAAGCTTCTGGGTGATATCTTTGATTTGTACTCCCCAAAACAGCGATGTTTCTCCTGAATGCTCTGGATCTTTATTAAGGTCAGACATTTGCTCCTCCATTTGCTCTGCTTCTTGCTCTACCTTTTCTTCACAGATGAATTTTAAAATTTCTGTATTCAATTCTTTATCCGTCATCTGTGAAATGCATGCTCCATAAGTATCTGCCTGAGGATGTAAAGATGTTTCTGACATTAGGTCTTCATCCTCTGATATGACTGGAATGGATGGTTCAGATAGATCTTCTTCAAACATCATGGTAAAACATGCTCCAAGATCTTCATTTTGAGGATTGAAAGTTTGATCCTCCGTTGTTGGTGCAGTTGGTACAAATAGATCAGCTTCATCCTCGTCAGAATCTGAATAATAAAAGTCAAATTGAGACTTTACCGGTTCGGGCTCCTGAACTGATACCTCTGGTTGTTGATACTGCTCAGCTTCCTCCTCTGTTGAAGTGTCATTGTGAAATGATTGGTATTTGAAGGCTTCATCAGTGTCAGATGAAACTGGTTCTTGAGGTATGTCGTCCTGGTTTTCTGTGAATTGTCTCATTTGATCTGTCATCCTCTGAATGAATTCTGATTGTCTCTGAATACTTTCCAATTGATTCTGGCTTGTTTCAAGCATTGTATCCATCTTTTTGTCTTGTTTCTTGAACATATCTTCGAGCATGTTTAACAACTGATCTTCCTCTGAAGGTTCTATTTGTTGACGAAAATCGCTTATGGATGGTGGATAAGATGGAAAATGTGATGGTTTTTCATACTTTGAATGATTCTGAAAATTCTGCCACTCTGAAAGGTATATACATTGATCGCTCGGGTGGTTACCATCACATATTACACATCTTCCCATTTCGTTCTGTTGAGCAAATGTGGTATTGTTTGGTTCTGGCATCCAGTGATAATCATTGGGCTGTACAACAGGCCTCAGAAAACCGGACTGTTGCTCCCAGATGTGGGGTGTATCTTCTTGTAAAGCTCGTAATCTTTCAATCTCCCAGTAGTGTTCCATTTTTCAATCACCTGAAAATACAATAAAGAAATAAAAATTACAGATAAAGATAAAGAAAATTAGATACAAGTAAATTGGATAGCTTCAAAATTAACAACTCAAGAAATATAAGTCCCCGGCAACGGCGCCAAAAACTTGACCGGCGTAAACACACACGTATAACGCAAGCGCACGTATCGTTCAAGTAGTATAAAAATATCGATCCCACGATGACTTAATTCCTACTATTGTTATTAATTATTAAATCTATTTATTTACAGATATCTAATTAAATGAAGAAGAGAATGATTGTTTGATTGGTTGAAAGTGGTTTTACAAAATAAATAAATAAATAAAAAGACAAAAGAAAATACTAAGGAAAATAACAAAAGACACAAAGATCTAGGGTTGTGAATCATTCTAATATCTTTTAAAAGATGAAGTGATTATTTTATGTTTGTGTAATAAATCAGTTTACTAACCTGGAACACTAAATTATGCAAAAGCCTCTGTCGATGGTCAGACGCAAATACCCAGTTTAACCTAATTGAATCATATGTCTATGTCAATCAAATTATCTGGATTCATTAAGTTTAAGTTCCAATTATGGCTACCCCCGCCCGACAGGTATATTCCTATCCTGTAAGGAAATCTATTAAAGGGTTATCTATCCTCAAGGAAGATCGTGGGCTATTAAGTCTAAGGCTGAAACCTAAAATCCCTATGTCTAGTTCATTTTAGATTTACCACATCAATCTTATTGGTGATCAGACAACAAGAAGCATTAAGCTTAAGACTTAATAAGCAAACCTTTAAATTACCCAAACTATAAAAAACCCCTTATTAAACCGGTGATATTAGAATTCATCACAACCCCAGATAACTAACACATAACTAGGGCTAGTAACAACTTAAAAGTAAAAGACTTAAAGTAAAAATACTGAAAAGTAAAAGACATAAAGTAAAACTTAAAATAAAATAAAATGCTAAGGTAAAAGGAATTACTTTTACTACTACTAATTTAGATATCTCCCATAAAATAATATATAAACTTGTCATTCTTTCTCCAACCAGCCATATAGGCGGTAACCTGATTAAGTCAAATTAAGTCCAACCGGCCATTAAGGCGGTAAAAAGATTTGTCCATGAACCTGCCATATAGGCGGTAAGAAAGTTTAATTACCAACCGACTAATCTGGCGGTATCCTTGATTAGTCAGGTTAAAACCAGATTAAAATGAATTACCAACCGACCAATATAGCGGTATCCTTTTTAAGTCAATATTTTAAATAGTGAATATATTATATTTAAGGGAGATTAATCTAAATAGCAATAGTAAAAGAATTACCTTTCACCCTAGCTGGGGAAGTTACCTCCTCATTACTGAAAAGTAAAAACTGAAAAATTAAAGAAAGAAAAGTATTGTGCGTAAAAGTAAATTGCGGAAAGTAAAAACTGAAAAGTAAAGAAAAGAAAGTGCGAAACTGAAAATTAATTACTGAAAACTAAAAATAAACAAACTAGATACAATCTTCTTATTTATTCATTAAGAATTTCAAAGAAGAAAGTATGAATTTTACAAATGAAATGGCTTGGTATTTATAGGCAAAATTTTGCCACCATCAAATCATCCATCAAATTCTCCACCAAATCCATTATTAATTTCTCCACTAATTACTCCACCAAATCCATAATTGCTCCACTAATTTCTTATCTTGTTGGGTGGTGATTTGATAATTTTTATTAATTATTTATTAATTAATATTTTGCTTTGAAAATGATTGATAATGACTTTTAATAATTACACACCACATACTTCTGGATGGTTCATCAATTTCGGTCATGAAATCATCAGAATTCGAAAATATTTTCTCTTTCAAAGTTGTAGATCTTTGAGTCTTCTTTAATCTGGAACTTGAATCAGCTCAATCCGATATTGGAGTAAAAAGTTATGTCCAAAATACGACAGATGCGCAAAACTGGAATTTCCAAAACTGCACTTCGTCAAAACGCCCTTTCAAGTTTCCAATCTCCAAAATTAATATATCAAATCCAATAATTGCTCTTATTTGATCCACATTTCGTCCTAAATGATTTCATTGAGACCTGATATTATTTTATCTGCAAAATAAACTAAAACACATCAAAACGTTCATCAAACCCGAGAAACTATACGAAATATTAGGTCAAATGAGTGGGAATAAGTGATATAAATAACACTCATCAGGTTTCTAGAATATCGAAGTAAGGTGCTCCTTGCGCGTCTTGCCATATTGAAAATTTTGACTTTATCTCCTTGAGAATAGTCATTAACTCTCCAAGGGTTAATTATTGCAATTTAGTACTTCTAAGATCTAAGAATAGATCTATGAAGATCCTTCAATTTCATTTATCATACTTTAAGGATCTAATCCTTAGTTCTGATTAAGAAATTAAGGAGTCTATTGCGACAAGTTTAATGGATTAAGCACTAAAGTTATCATTACATGAATCTTCCAAAGATCATGCTCTACTATTTGCTTAACTCCGGGCTTAGGCATAATATGTTATTTTATCAAATAAAGTAACTTATTATTTTCCAGGACCATCCTGAAACTTTATTCCCAATTTGAAAATTAAACCATTTAAATACATTTTCCCTAGGATCATGTTTTAAATGTCAATCTTTCAATTTTATCTTGATTCTAATAGTCCAACTATTTAATCAACGATTTAAGTACTATTTATTATAATGATTACAATAGTCCAACTATTTAATCAACTATAATTAAATTAGTTTGAATACAGTCCAACTGTTTGTTAAAACAACGTTTTAAATATTAGTCCAACTAACATTTAATTTATTTGACGAATGATATTTATTTTGAGCGCGTATGGCAAGTAATTAAACGAATATTGCAAATTCAATTCTTGCCTCCCACTATTTTTCGGCGAGCCTCTAACCCTCTGTCGAGTACTCGGGAAACCGTGTTTCCTAGCGGGCTATGATCCCGTTAAATATCACACAATCTTGACTTTGGCCAACAAATTGTATGATAATTAACTAGGTAGATCTCTATGATCAATTGGATCTCATCCAATTCCTAGATCCAGTAGGGGGACATCCAAGTCTGAAACATATATACAATATATATTCCAATATATCCAATATATTGCCTAACCTTTTTCCTCTGAATCAACTAAGCTTTGGCTTTGGCACAACAAACTTAGTGATCCCAGTTAAGCGCGACCCATTAACCATGGAAAGCTTCGTAATCAATGTCGATGGACAAGAAGTGATCTTGACTTTGGCCAACAAATCACAACTTGGACAAGACACTGATATGGAACAAAGCTCTCGTGATTCAAACACATCATCGACGGACAAAGGCCTTGACTTCGGCCAACAAACCAATGCCAGTCTCGGATCTTGAGTAAGAATCACTCAATGGAAGGAAAAACGCTTAATATTTTGCGATGGTTTTTCGCGTGTAAATTGGCAACCAATATATTATCTTTGTTAAGGTCTCATCATCATACACCCTTAAACATGCATTCTAAACACATAATAAAGCGCGTATAAATAAATAATAATGATATGCGGATGGATACTTAACACATTGATCCTAGATCAAATCTCTCAATTTCCACTCTCCCGCTAGCAAAAGTATTGCTTCTACCCGTTACACTACACTTCTAAAGAAACCTCATTTACATTGAGGGGAATAGGTGAGAAGAGAATACAAAGAATAAGGAGGTAATAAGGCTGGACACGCAGGTCCAATTAATAAATTCCAAATTTATTACAATAATTTCTAAAATTGCCCCACCCATCTAATATTCATCCGATATACATTATTCATGCATCGAAACCATGTATTCACACAAGCATGTTATCAATCAATCTAATCAAATTAATTAATCTGATAATTAATGACCATCCAATATTCAAACAACGATTTGATTTTGCTCGAGTCAAACTCGTTTTGAGAATAAATACTCAAAGTACGAATTCTTGAATTAAATTAAACTACAACATTAAATCCAATTTAATATGTATTTAATACTAACTCATTATTTAATTCCAAATTAAATATTACACTTTATAAATAAACATTTACGACTTAAATTCCAAATTTAATCGTTACGGGTCTCAAAACCCGATTAATGTCCAACGTTTATTTAATTCAAGTCCAATGGGCTTTTAATTAATTTCTTTAAGACGTGGGCTTTTGGTCAACTCGGGTCAAACCCAATAACCAAAGCCCAATCAAGGAGTAACCCTATAAGCCTAGAAATCAATTTAGGCCCATTAGGCCCAATTAAATAATTAAGGTCCATTAGTCGCATTTGGGCTTTATGGATATGGTTTTGGGCCCAATTGGATCCAACCAATTTAGCCTAAACCTAACTTGATACAACCAAGCCCAATAAGCCCAACTACAATATTTAAAAGCCCAATTTCCAAAATTAGCCCAATATAATTAAATTACAAAAATCCAATTTCACAATTTAATTACATAAAGTGTATAGCATAATTAATTACCCAAATCAATATTTCCAAAACACCAAATTAGCCTAATTAATCATGCTTATCATCATTAAATCATGTCCAACACAATTTAACAAAAAATCAAACCCAAACATGCTCAAAGTGCTCTCGGCAATGGGGATTTATATGTCCAATTTTTATATCCAATCCAATTGAATCCAATTAAACATTAAATCAACATTCCCAAATGATTTTAACTCATCCAATGAATCAAAAATCAAAAAATCACCAAGACCACAATTAGGGTACCATTCGGCCAAGCCTTAAATTTTGGGCAAATTTGTTCCAAACAACATTTCATCAAATTGATCCAATCAATCTTCAATTAAACATGTTTTAAGCATACTCAATCATCCAATTTCATTAAATCATGCTCAAATACATTTTACTCAAATTTTAACCCTAAATCAAATTTCATGCTTTTACTCCGCTCTGATACCATTGTTGGAGTTCTACGGTCCCAAGGATCGAATAATAAGCATAAAAACACATGTGAATACAATCAAGAAAGTAGCGGAATACTTACATCGATCGGTTGAGCGATGCGGTGGACAACAAAAACTTCAAGTCCTCCTACAAGGTGCATTCGGCAGTGAGCAGTTTGGTGTCCTCCATTTTCGGCTTTGGTCCAAGCTCTAAGCTTCAAGCTTTGTCATGGTGATTCCAAGCTCACAGGTGGGTTTCCCTATCACCTTCGCAAGACCCTTTTGTGTGCTAGCACTCTTGATTTTTGCCACAAAAATCATCAAATTCCTTCTCCTTGCTCTCGGTGATGAACAAGAACAGCCCAAATGGCGTGAGAGAGAGAAGTGAGGAAGAGAGAGTTTTTGAAAAACTGTTGTTATTTATTAATTGATTTCCAAAATCAATAACATATACCAAAAATTAAAATAGTAATATATGTCAATCAAGCTTTCAAAAAGCTTTCCAACCACTTCCATCAAGTCACATCACTCAATCAATCAAGTGACAAGTTGTCACATCACTCAAAGACTAATGATTTGACGCTTGATGTGACTAACGATTTGACGCTTGATTTGACTTGCGTGCCGCACTCGAATTCGAAATGCGAATGCGCTCACAAATAATCCCGGGCTCGGGTTCGCTAATTCCAAATTAACGAATTTTCCGTTGCGACGTAATTAAATGATTATGCCTAGCGAAATCATTATACACGTCGCTAACGAATTAATTCTAAATTAACTCGTTCGTCCGAATTAAAATCTAATTTTAATTCCGCGTCGAAATCCAATTTCATATAATATATCAAATATATTATTTTATCGATTAATTCTAAATTAATTGTTTTCTCTCTTTAATTAATATTTTATCCCAGATAAAATATCTCCATAATTAATCCCAGATTAATTTTCTCTCTCATCTAATTAATCCCAGATTAATTAAAGTGCGAGTCATACGTCATCGGTGAATCTTCGGGAAGCGACCCATGAGATCCCCGGATATGTTGGCAGTAAATTCGATCGTCGGACTATCCGAACACGTAAGTACCTAGTTCTACATTTGTACCGATTTACAAGACAAGGTTGGCTTCTAGCAAAGCGCTATGCCTACCCAATTCTCCAGAAATATCCTTACAGAAATATAGCGATCTATATCAGGCGTAGTATACATAGTATTGTGTATTTCGATCCAGTATCGGATGTCACGTGCTAGGCCTGGGGCTGGAATTGTGTCTGCCCCGTACGAAGCATATGTCGGATCTCTGGTAACTAGTCTCTATAATCATATAAACATGACCTTGTCATTTTATCCCGATGACTGCAGTACATAAGAGAACCAGTATCGTATCCTACGTGACCATCATCTCCATATGACTGGAGTGATACTTCCGTCTTGACATCACACCCAACACACTATGATTCTCAATATACCCAGCAGAGGCGTACACAGAACCTGTTAAAGCCCTGGACGACCAAAACCAAAGTATATTGATTATCGCAAGTATTAGCGGTGCAAGTCTCAGGTTAAGACCAAATACACCTACCCTGATTTCGGACTTCCATAGACACATAGTCATACTACCAATGGAATTCCGAGGGGGTCTATCCAGAGCGAAGCTGTTTTCCGTACCATCGGTAAAACACAACCTCCTATTACACTTGCATGAGTATCCTATACCCAAATATATGAGAACTATGTCATTGTGACATCACAACGCGCACAAGTGTAATACTAGTCTTTTACGCATTATCGATGTCCAATCTCGATAATACTCTGACTAGGGATATTTAATGATTTATCCTTCGTGGATTGATACTGTCTCATATCATCTCAATCCAGGAACAAATCATAAGGACCTCATATCATTTATACATCTTGGTGATCTAATCACAAATGATAAGAGAGCAATCTCCTTTGTCACATAGTTAATTTGTACAACAACACCATGATCTGTACAAATAGTGACGCTATGGGTCATAATTTTCCAACAGATTCTTTCTGACAATCAATGTGCTTTGCAAAATGGAAATCTTGAGAGTCAAGAAACTGGTGGAAGTGTTCATGATATGCTAATGGAAGTGGGTGTTGGATAATTATGACCCATAACATCACTATTTGTACAGAACATGGTGTTGTTGTACAAATAAACTATGTGACTAAGGAAATTTCTCTTTTATAATTTGTAATTGGATTACCAAGATATATAAATGATAAAAGT
This sequence comes from Zanthoxylum bungeanum, assembly GCA_019454045.1. Classification (NCBI taxonomy): domain Eukaryota; kingdom Viridiplantae; phylum Streptophyta; class Magnoliopsida; order Sapindales; family Rutaceae; genus Zanthoxylum; species Zanthoxylum bungeanum. The sequence continues at coordinate 39,210 of SKCR01014331.1, read as the reverse complement.
CCATATGATTAGTACCGGATTAATAAGATATTAGACAATATTAATCCACTAAGGTTTCATCATTAAATATCTCTAGTCGTAGTATTATCGAGACTAGACATCGATAATACAGAATATACTAGTATTGCACTTGTGCGCGTTATGGGAGCATAATGTCATAGTTCTCATATATTTAAGTATTGGATACTTATGCAAGTGTGATAGAAGGTTGTGTTTACCGATGGTACGGGAACAGCTTCGCTCTGGATAGACCCCTCGGAATCCCATTGGTAGTGTGACTATGTGTCTATGGGAATCTGAATCAGGGTAGGTGTATTTGGTCTTAACCTGAGACTTGCATCGCTAATACTTACGACAATCAGTATACTTTGGTTTTGGTCGTCCATGGCTTTAACAGGTTCTGTGTACGCCTCTTCTGGGAATACTGAGAATAGTAATGTATTGGGTGTGATGTCAAGATGGAAGTATCACTTCAGTCATATGGAGATGATGATCACGTAGGATACGGAACTAGTACTCTTAAGTACTACAGGCATTGGGATAATATGACTAGGTCATGATTATCCGATTATAGAGACTAGTTACCAGAGATCTGATATGTGCTTCGTACGAGGCAGACACAATTCCAGCCCCAGGCCTAGCATGTGACATCTGATACTGGATCTTTATACGCAATACTACGTATGCTACGCCTGACAAAGATCTTTTATTCCGCAGAAGAATATTTCTGGAGAATTGGGAAGGCACGGTGCTTTGCTAGAAGCCAACCATATCTTGTAAATCGGTAAGAACTTGGTATCGGGTACGCACGTATTCGGATAGTCCGATGATCGTATTTACTGCCAACATATCCAGGGATCTCTTGGGTCGCTTCCCGAAGATTCACCGTTGAGATTTGACTCGAACAGAAAATTAATCTGGGATTAATTATGAAAGAGAAAAAAATTAATCTGGGATTAATTACGGCAATAAATTAATCAGGGATTAATTATGAAAGAGAAAGAATTAATCTGGGATTAATTGCGACGAGAATTTATCTGGGATTAAATTCGTCTAGAAGAGAGAACACGATTAATTTGGAATTAATCGGTAAAATAAATTTAATAGTTAAATTGGATTTTTATATTTTATTTATTTAATTGGGCTAAAATAATATATTAGATATATTAATTGAAATTAGATTTCAACGCGGAATTAAAATTGGATTTTAATTCAAGCGAACGAATTATTTTAGAATTAATTCGTAAGCGACTTTCGTAATAATTTTACGAGGCATTATTATTTAATTAAATTGCATTTAATTACGTTGCGACGAAAATTCATTTAATCGGATTAAACGGAACCGAGCCCGAAGTGTGTTGAGCAAGTCATCTTGAATTTTGAATTTAAAGGTGAGGCCCACTAACTTACACAAGTTGGTGGTGGTAGTTGGAAAAGGTAAATTGTTTCACCAAAACCATTTGCTTTTTACCTAACTTGTTTTTTTGCTTTTTGGAAAACAATTAAACAAAACCATTTTTTTTTTTGAAAACATACACACAAGTCAACATAACACAAAATATTATCTCTCCCTCAAGCTCACCATGGTCGAACACTTTGAACCTTGGAGGGGAAAATTTTTCTTTCAATTTTTGTTCTTGCTAGCACATCAAGGAGTGAATCAAGGTAATAAGGAAACTCACCCAAGGGTTTAGAACTATTCTCAAAGCTTGGAACTTCATCTTCAACAAAGAATAGTTTTGAATCTCATCCAAAAAATGTGAGTATTCCGCAACTCCCTTTGATTTTATTCACACACAAATCACTCTTATATGATCTTGGCATGTTCTAGGAACACTTACAATGGTATCAGAGCGATCTAAGTTTGAATTGGAATTCTAGGGTTCATGACTTTAATTTGGGATTTTTGTGTTTGGAACTTGATTTTCCTAAATTGGATGTTTGGTTGTGGTTAGATGATGATGAATTGGATTTGTGCATCAATAGAATTGAGAAAAATTGATTGGATCAAAAATCCCCAATTCTTGAGCCATGGCCAAATGTAACCCTTGAATATGCTCATGGTTAATTTTGAAATTTGATATATTGGATGTGTTGATGGCATGAAATGTATCTTAGATGTTGATTTAATTAGATTGAAATCAAATTGGATGTTAATTTTGTTGCCATTGCCGTGAGCTTTGTAGCATGTTATTAGATTGATTTTGCTTCAATTTGTGTTGGACATGAATTGGAAATGTTGAGCATGATTAATTGACTTAATTAGTGTTTTGGAAACATTGGATTAGTTAATTGATTATGTTAATTACACTTGAATTGAATTAATTTGTAATTTGGAATAATGAGTTAATTTGATTTATTGTATTTGGGCTTAATGGGCTTGGTTGGGCCAAGTTTGGTTTAGGATAATTGGTTGGGTCCAAATTGGGCCTAAAACCATTCCATAAAGTTCAAATATAATAAATGGGCCTTTTAAATTTAATTGGGCCTAATAGGCCAAAATTAATTTTATGGCAAATATGGTGATTCCTTTATTAGGCCTTGGCATTTGGGTTTGACCCATATTGGCCAAAGCCCATGCCTTATGAATTAATTAAAAGCTCATTGGACTTTAATTAAATTGACATTGGATGTTAATTGGGCATTTGAGACCCATTAATATTATATTTAGAATCTAAGTCGTAAATGCACATTAATAAAGTGTAATTATTTAATTTGGAATTAAATAAAGAATTAGTATTTAATACAAATTAAATTGAATTTAAAATTATAGTTCGATCTAATTCAAGAATACTTACTTTGAGTATTTATTCTTAAACGAGTTGGACTCGCGCAAATCAAATCGTTGTTTGAACATTGGATGGTCATTAATTAAAGATTATTTAATTGGATTAGATTGATTGATAACATGCTTTGTGTGAATACTTGGATGTATGTATGAATAATGTATATCGGATGGATATTAGAAGGGTGAGGGCAATTTTGGAAATTATTGTAATAAATTTAGAATTTATTAAATTGGACCTGCGTGTCCAGCCTATTACCTCTTTTCTCATTGTATTTCTCTTCTCACCTATTCCCCTCAATGTAAATGAGGTTTCTCTAGAAGTATTATGTAATTGGGTAGAAGTAAGAATAGTGCTAGCGGGAGAGAGGAAATTGATAGATTTGTTCTAGGAACAAAGTTTGTTATATATCCATCTGAATATCATTATTATTTTATCGCGCCTTATTATGCTTTAGAATGCATGCTTAAGGGTGTATGATGAGACCTAATTAAATATAATAAATTGGTTGCCAAATCGCAACAAAAACCCTCATTTCATATTAAGCGTTTTTCTTTCCATTGAGTGATTCTCTCTCAAGATCCATGATTGGCATCAGTTTGTTGGCCAAAGTCAAGACCTTTTTCCATCGCGGATGTGTTTGAATCATGAAGGCTTTGTTCCATATCGTACGCCTTGGGCAAGTTGTGATTTGTTGGCCAAAGTCAAGGTCACTTCTTGTTCATCGGCCTCGATTACGAAGCTTTCCACTTTCAATGGGTCATGCTTAACTAGAATCATTAAGCTTGTTGAGCCAAAGCCAATGCTTAGTTGATTTAGAGGAAAAGGTTAGGCAATATATTGGATATATTGGCATATATCGGATATGTTTTGGACTTGGAGGTCCACCTACTAGATCTAGGAATTGGATGAGATCCAATTGATCTTAGAGATCTACTTAGTTAAGTTTCATACAACTTGTTGGACAAAGTCAAGGTTGTGTGTTATTTAACGGGATCCTAGCCCACTAGGAAACTAGGTTTCCCGAGTACTCCACAGAGGGTTAGAGGCTCACCGAAAAATAGTGGGAGGCAAGTATTAAATTTTCAATTTCGTTTAGATACTTGCCAACACGCGCTCATTTCATTTTTTCGTCATTAAAAATTTAAATATATTAGTTGGACTAATATTCAATTGTTGTTTTAATTAAACAGTTAGACTGTATTCAAACTACTTCATTTGTGGTTGGTTATATAATTGGATTATAGTAATCAATACATTTGAATGTAACCAATCAATAGTAATTGATTATATAGTTGGACTATAGAAATCATTATATTCGATTGTACCTGAAATCGTTGATTGGATAGTTGGACTATTGGAATCAAGATAACTGAAAGATTAACGCTTAAAACATAATCCTAGGTGAAAATGCCTTTAAGAAGCTTCAATTTTCAAATTGGGAATAGAACCTCAGGATAGTCTTGGGAATCGAGAAGTTACTTTATTTGATAGAGTGATATCTCGGGCCTGAGCCCGGAGTTGAGCAAATAGTAGAGCATGAGCTTTGGAAGACTCATTTTGATGATAACTCTAGTGCTCAATCTGTTATGCTTGCCGCAATGACTCCTTAATTTCATCGTCAGAATTAAGGATTAGATCATTAAATCATGATGTTGAAATTGAAGGAACTTCATAGATCTTAGAAGTGCTAACTGTAAAAGAAAACTCTTGGAGAGTTAATGGCTATGCTCAAGAAGACATAGCTAGAGCTTACAAAATGGCAAGAAGCGCAAGAAACATCTTACTTCGACATCCCAAAAGGTCAAAGCTTGGCCGAAGGCTTCTAGGGGTGTGAAGAAAAGGGCAAAGGCTAAACCGTCACAGTCTTCTGGGAAGACAAAGGACATATCCCAAGATGTCTGCCTAAACTGTGGCAAACGGGGTCACTGGAAGCGTGACTGCCGTATGGACAAGGCAGACATGAAGGAAGTGAAAACGGACAAGGGTCCGGCTTCAGGTATGTTTGTTATAAACATGTCCACTGCTGGTTTTAAAATTGGATTTTAGATACTGGATATGGTACATAAATATATATACTGATGTGCGGGATCTGCTGATTAGCAGGAGACTGGCTTCAGATGAGATCGACCTATGAGTCGGAAACAGGACATGAGTCGTTGTTTTGGCCGTAGAAACCTAAGTTTTGGAACTGCCATTTGGGCATGTACTTAAATTAGGAGACTGTTATAATGTACCTAGTTTGACTAGAAATATTATCTCTATATCTAGTTTAACCCGTTGCGGGTATGCCTTTATATTCTAGAACACTAAATGTTTTGTTTATAAAGATGATATTGAGATAAGCACATTAGATGTGAATAACAACATTTAAATTTAGAATATAAATGAATCTCAAACATATAATATGACAAACAAAAGCTTAAACTTAATTAATCAGATAAGACTCATTTGTGGCATTGTGGTCTGGGACATATTAACAAGACTCGTATATCCACACTTTCGAAGAGTGGGTACTAGGACGAATTTGATTCTAGTTCAAATGATGTCTACGAATCTAGTTTATTAGGCAAAGTGCCTAAAATAACTTTTACTTTGTAAAAGTGAAAATGCCACTGATCTGTTAGCCCTCGTTCATAGTGACGTAAGTGGGCCCATGTCTAGCTAGGCTAGAGGTGGATATGAATACTTCGCAACCTTTATGGATGTGGCATCGCGTTATGGTTATGTGTATCTTATGAAACACAAGTCAGAAACTTTTAGAGTTTCGACACGAAGTAAGAAAACAGACCGGTAAAAGTATTAAAAACATTATGGTCGGACCATAGTGTAAAATACTTAAACATATGAGTTTCAAGATTACATGAAACAGTATGGTATTCTTTCACAGTGGACTCCTCCCGGGACACCTCAATTTGACGGTGTGTCTGGACAAAGAAACCGAACTTTGTTGGACATGGTAAGGTTAATGATGAGTCGCTCTGAGCTACCAATTTCCTTCTGAGGATACGCATTAAATAGTGCAATACTTATTTTGAATAAGGTTTCGTCAAAAGCCTGTTGGACAAACTCTATATTAGATATGAACAGGAAAGAAACCGAGATTCTCATTCCTGAAGATTTGGGAATGCTGGGCATACGTTTGGATGATACCAAACTAGAACCCAAATCGGATAAGTGCCCATTTGTAGGTTGTCCTAAGGAAACCAAAGTATAGTACTTATACAACTCACAAGAGAACAATGTAATTGTTGCTCTCCATGCGGTATTCCTAAGAGGAATTCCTATATGCAGTAGTAAGTGGGAGGAAAGTAAAACTCGATGAAAATCGGAGTAATACTGTTCCAGGCACCGATTCCTTAATGGAACACAAACAGTTCATCAGGGATGAAACTGTACCACAATCTTCGAATACACAAGAACCACGTAAGTCGGAGAGAGTCAAAAAATAACCTGGGAGGTATGGGTTTCTGATCTCACCTCATGAAGATGTCAATCTTATTAAGGAAGATGAACCAGCTACGATGAGGAAGTGATACAAGGTATCGACTCCTTTTATGGCAAAGTGCCATAAAGTCCGAAATGGATTCCATGTATACCAACTAAGGTTGGACACTGGTTGATGTACCAGAAGGCATTGTGCCTATTGGTACTAAATAGGTCTTCAAGGAAGAAAAACATGGATGGCAACATACAAACGTACAAAGCTAGGCTTGTAGCGAAAGGGTATCGTCATCAACATTCGATTACGACGAAACCTTTTAACCGTTGCCATGATTAAATCCATTTGGATAATGCTTGCTAATGCTGCATATTTCATTTATGAAATATGGCATATGGACGTCAAAATCGCTTTCCTTAACGGAAACCTTTTGGAGGATGTCTATCAACATCCTGACGGTTTTGTCATACCAAAATAAGCAAACAAGGTTTGCAAGTTAAATCGATCCATTTATGGATTGAAGCAAGCATTGCGTTCTTGGAACTAGCGTTTTGATGTAATCATAATGGTATATGATTTAATTCAAAACGAATATGATTCTTGTGTATATAAGAAGGTTAGTGGGAGCGCACTAACAATGATTGTCCTATATAATGATGATATATTATTTCTTGGAAATGACATTCTCATAATGCAATCAGTGAAAGCTTGGCTTTCATGAAAATTCTCCATAGAATACTTGGGAAAGACAACCTTTATTCTAGGAATAAAGATCTACTGGGATAGATCTAAAAGTTGTTGGCACTCTCTGAGAAGTCGTACATTGAAAAACATGTACGCGACCTGGTGTCTCATATGCTTTGAGCATATGGAGTCACAATCAGGCCGATCTAGATGATGGTCACTGGATTGATGTTAAGAACATCCTTAAGTATCTTAGACGAACTAAGGATACTTTCTTAAACTATGGAGAATGAGAACTTGAGGTGACTGGGTTCACCGCTGCAAGTTTTCAAACCGACAAAGATGACTTTAAGTCGCAATAAGGGTACGTATATAGTTTGAATAACGAAACAGTGAGCTGGAAATCTTTCAAGCAAGATATTGTTGCCGAATAAACAACAAAATCGGAATATTGTTGCAGCTGAGGCAGCAAAAGAAGCATTTTGGATCTATAATATTCCTAATTAGATTAGGAGTAGTTCTGTTAGCAGCTGAGCTAGGCAACAACACAGGCTGAGGAACCACGGTATCATCAATGATCCAAGTATGTACTTCAATTATTTCATCTGATTCATTAGATCATACATCGTGGTGATGTGACGATCGAATAAATTGCATCAGATGATAACCTTGCATATCCGCTGACGAAAGCTGTTTCTCAGCAGAAGTTTGAGCGACCCGTACATAGTTCAGGTGTAGGACACTTGAGTGATTGGCTATAGGCCAAGTGGGAGATTGTTGGACAATTATGACCCATAGCATCACTATTTTTATAGAACATGGTGTTGTTGTACAAATAAACTTTGTGACAAAAGAATTGCTCTTTTATCATTTGTATTGGATTACCAAGATATATAAATGATAAAAGTCCATATGATTAGTACCGGATTAATAAGATATGAGACAATATTAATCAACTAAGGTTTAATCATTAATATCCCTAGTCGTAGTATTATCGAGACTGGACATCGATAATACGACATATACTAGTATTACACTTGTGCGCGTTGTGGGAGCATAACGGCATAGTTCTCATATATTTAAGTATTGGATACTTATGGAAGTGTGATAGGAGGTTGTGTTTACCGATGGTACGGGAACAGTTTCGCTCTGGATAGACCCCTCAGAATCCCATTGGTAGTGTGACTATGTGTCTATGGGAATCCGAATCAGAGTAGGTGTATTTGGTCTTAACCTGAGACTTTCATCGCTAATACTTGCGACAATCAGTATACTTTGGTTTTGGTCGTCCAGGGATTTAACAGGTTCTATGTACGCCTCTTCTGGGATATACTGAGAATCGTAATGTATTGGGTGTGATGTCAAGATGGAAGTATCACTTCAGTCATATGGAGATGATGATCATGTAGGATACGAAACTAGTACTCTTAAGTACTGCAGTCATCGGGATAATATGGCTAGGTCATGATTATCTGATTATAGAGACTAGTTACCAGATCCGATTTGTGCTTCGTACGAGGCAGACACAATTCCAGCCTCAGGCCTAGCATGTGACATCCAATATGGGATTGTTATATGCAATACTACGTATGATAACGCTTGACAAATATCTTTTATTCCGCAGAAGAATATTTCTGGAGAATTGGGAAGGCACGGTGTTTTGCTAGAAGCCAACCATGTCTTGTAAATCGGTAAGAACGTGGTACCAGGTACGCAACGTATTCGGATAGTCCGATGACCGTATTTACTGCCAATATATATCTATGGATCTCTTGGGTCGCTTCCCGAAGATTCACCGTTCAGATTTGACTCGAACATAAAATTAATCTGGGATTAATTATGAAAGAGAAAAAATTTAATCTGCTATTAATTACGGCAATAAATTAATCAGGGATTAATTATGAAAGAGAAAGAATTAATCTGGGATTAATTGCGATGAGAATTTATCTGGGATTAAATTCGTCGAGAAGAGAGAACACGATTAATTTGGAATTAATCGGTAAAATGAATTTAATAGTTAAATTGGATTTTTTTCTATTTAATTTATTTAATTGGGCAAAATAATATATTAGATATATTCATTGAAATTAGATTTCAACGCAGAATTAAAATTGGATTTTAATTCAAGCGAACGAATTATTTTAGAATTAATTCGTAAGCGACTTTCGTAATAATTTTACGAGGCATTATTATTTAATTAAATTGCATTTAATTACGTTGCGACGAAAATTCATTTAACGGATTAAACGGAACCGAGCCCGAAGTGTGTTGAGCAAGTCATCTTGAATTTTGAATTTAAAGGTGAGGCCCACTAACTTACACAAGTTGGTGGTGGTTGTTGGAAAAGGTAAATGGTTTCACCAAAACCATTTGCTTTTTACCTAACTTGTTTTTGCTTTTTGGAAAACAATTAAACAAAACCATTTGTTTTTTGAAAACATACACATAAGTCAACATAACACAAAATACTCTCTCTCCCTCAAGCTCACCATGGCCGAACACTTTGAACCTTGGAGGGAAAAATTTTTCTTTGAATTTTTGTTCTTGCTAGCACATCAAGGAGTGAATCAAGGTGATAGGGAAACTCACCCAAGGGTTTAGAACTCTACTCAAAGCTTAGAACTTCATCTTCAATAAAGAATAGTTTTGAATCTCATCCAATCAATGTGAGTATTCCGCAACTCCCTTTGATTTTATTCACACACAAATCACTCTTAGATGATCTTGGCATGTTCTAGGAACACTTACAGTGGGTGTTGGACAATTGTGACCCATCATCACTATTTGTAAAAGACAGTGTGATTTTTGTACAAATTAACTATGTGACAAAGGAAATTGCTATTTTATCATTTTGTAATTAGATTACTTGAATATATAAATGATAAAAGTCCTTATGATTAGTTCCAGATTAATAAGATATGAGACAGTATCAATCCACGAAAGGTTTAATAATTAAATATCCATAGTCGTAGTATTATCGAGACTGGACATCGATAATGCGGAATAGGCTAGTATTACACTTATGCGCGTTATGGAAGCTTAACGGCATAGTTCTCATATATTTGGGTATTGGATACTCATGCAAGTGTAATAGGAGGTTCTGTTTACCGATGGTACGGAAACAGCTTCGCTCTGGATAGACCCATCGGAATCACATTGGTAGTATGACTATGTGTCTTTGGGAATCCGAATCAGGGTAGGTGGATTTGGTCTTAACCTGAGACTTGCATCGCTAATACTTGCGACAATCAGTACGCTTTGGTTTTGATCATCCGAGACTTTAACAGGTTCTGTGTACGCCTCTTCTGTTTTATTGAGAATCGTAGTGTATTGGGTATGATGTCAAGATGGAAGTGTCACTTCAGTCATATGGAGATGATGATCACATAGGGATACAGAACTGGTACTCTAATATGTTGCAACTATCGGGATAATATGACAAGGTCATGATTATCCGATTAAAGAGACTAGTTGCTAGTGATCTGATATATGCTTCGTACGGGGCAGACACAATTCCAGCCTCAGGCCTAGCATGTGACATCCGATGTTGGATCGTAATACGCAATACTTAGTATACTACGCCTGGTATAGATTATGTATTCCTTAAAAGAATATTTCTGGAGAATTGGGTAGGCACGGTGCTTTGCTAGAAGCCAACCATGTCTTGTAAATCGGTAAGAACGTGGTACAGGTTACGCACGTGTTCGGATAGTCCGACGACCGGATTTACTGCCAACATATCCAGGAATCTCATGGGTCGCTTCCCAAAGATTCACCGATGACGTTTGACTCGAACAGAAAATTAATCTATGATTAATTACGGCAATAATTTATCTGGGATAAAATTCGATTAGAAGAGAGAGAATGATTAATTTGGAATTAATCGAATAAATAATATATTCGATATATTAATTGAAATTAGATTTCAAAGCGGAATTAAAATTGGATTTTAATTCGGGCAAACGAATTAATTTACAATTAATTCGTAAGCGACTTTAATAATAATGTCGCAACGGAAAATTCGTTAATTCGGAATTAAACGAACCCGAGCCCGAGCGAAGTCGCGTGTTGGATTGTTCGACTTAAATTTGGAATTTACAAGTGGTGGGACCCACTTGACTTACATCACTAGTTTGACTAGTGATGGAAGTGGTTAAAGGTTAGGTGTAAATCTAAGCTTGCTTGTTTTTCACTCAACCAAAGTCCAACACTCTTTGTCATTTTTGGAATGACATTTTACCAACTTGATTTTTGGTAAATGGTAATTGAATTTTGGAAATCAATTACACAACACAAAAATTGAAAATTCTCTCTCTCTACACACCAAAGTCGTGACCTTCATCCTCTCTTCTTAAGTTTTGTTTCAAAATTTCAAGTGAGCTAGCACTTCAAGGAGTCATACAAGGTATAGGGAAACTACTCCCTAGATTTGGAACACAAAGAAAAGGCTTGGAGCTCTTCTTTTCATCAAAAGTTTTGAACTTTCAACATCCAACGAAACCGATCAATGAAGATTTTCTGCAACTTCTTTGAGTATTCACATGAAATCATGACTTAGAAGATCCTTGGCATGTTCTAGGAACCCAATAATGGTATCAGAGCCTTTTCTAAGCATGAAATGAATTTAGGGTTTATATACTTTAATTTGGGGTTTTTATGTTTTGAACATGATTTCTTCAAATTGATGGTTTGATTAAGCTTGGATGATGATGAATTAGATTTATGCATCTTAAAATTTGAGAAAATGAATTGGAAATTTTTTTCCCTAAATTCCTTGCTATGGCCGAAACGTGACCCTAATTGTATCATGGTGATTTTTTGATTTTAGACCATAGGATGTGTTTAAAGCATGATGAAAATATTGATTGTTGATTTAATTAGATTGAAATCAAATTGGATATAAATTATGCTATATTGCCGCGCGAGTTAAGAAGCATGAAATTGATTGATTTTGCTTCAATTTGTTGGACATTAATTGAATAAATTAAAGCATGATTAATTAGTTTAATTGGTATTTGGGAAATATTGATTTAACTAATTAATTAAGGCTATTACACTTTAATTAAAATAATTGTGATATTTGGAATATTGTAATTAAATAAATTAGTCTTTAATTTTGAATTGGGCTAATATTGTTGTATTTGGGCTTAATGGGCTTGGTTGGACCAAACTTGGTTTAGGACAATTAGATTGGATCCAAATTGGGCCTAAAACCATTCCATAAAATCCAAATAGAATAATTAGGCCTTTAAATAATTTAATTGGGCCTAATGGGCCAAAATTAATTTTATGGAAAATAAGGTGATTCCTTAATTAGGCCTTGGCATTTTGGATTGGTTCCATAATTGTCAAAGCCCATGCCTTAAGAATTAATTAGAAGCCCATTGACATTGGATGTTAATTGGTCTTTTGAGACCCATAAAGATTAGATTTAGAATCTAAGTCTAAAAGGCGCTAAAATAAGTGTAATTATTTTTGGAATTAAATATGAATTAGTATTGAATACAAATTAAATCGGATTTAAAATTGTAGTTCGATATAATTCAAGAATACGCACTTTGAGTACTTATTCTTAAACGAGTTGGACTCGCGCAATCAAACCGTTGTTTGAACATTGGATGGTCATTAATTCAAAGATTAATTAATTGGATTATATTGATTGAATAACATGCTTTGTGTGAATACATGGATGAATTGTATGAATATTGTATATCGGATGGATATTAGTAGGGTGAGGGCAATTTTGGAAATTGTTGTAATAAATTTAGAATTTATTAAATTGGACCTGCGTGTCCAACCTTTTATCTCTTGACTCTTTGTATTTCTCTTCTCACCAATTCCCCTCAATGTAAATGAGGTTTCTTAATGTATTATGTAATTGGGTAGAAGTTAGAATAGTGCTAGCCAGGGAGAGGAAAATGAGAGATTTGTTCTATGAACAATTTGTTAAATATCCATCCGCATATCGTTATTATTTATTTCGCGTCTTATTATGCTTTTAGAATGCATGCTTAAGGGTGTATGATGAGACTTAATCAAAGATAATAAATTGGTTGCCAATTTACGCGAAAAACCCTCAATCAAATATTAAATGTTTTCCTTCCATTGAGTGGTTCTCTCTCAAGATCCAAGATTGACATTGGTTTGTTGGCCAAAGTCAAGATCAATGTCCATCGCAGATGTGTTTGAACCACGAAAGGCTTTGTTATATATCGCATGTCTTGGGCAGTTGTGACTTGTTGGCCAAATTCAAGGTCACTTCTTGTTCATCGACATGGATTACGAAGCTTTCCCACTGTCAATGGGTCCCACTTAACTGGAATTATTAAGCTTGTTGAGCCAAAGCCAATGCTTAGTTGATTCAGAGGAAAATGTTAGGAAATATATTGGATATATTGACATATATACAGTGGAAAATCAAAAATTACGAAATTATGATGCCGCTATCCCTTTGCCCAAGACCTATTGTTTTGATTATTCTACAAGCCTAAACATGTTACTACATATTCTAAGCATAAAAACTCATAAAACATGCAAAGAACATAAACCTAAACATGCTAACTATCATAAGAACTCTAATTAAAATAAAGAAAGAAAAATATTTACTTGAACCGAAGACTCCTCCAGTCCTCCCTCCAATCTACAAGCTTTTCTCGAACTCAGCAAGTTCTTCCACGTTCCAAAGAGCCGCCCAAGTATGTGGCCTCCAAAGATGCACACACCAAAGCTAAAACTCAACGGCAAGACTACGCCTTGAGTGCACAGGTATTTTGCCCTTGGTGCTAGCCTAGGCAAATACCTCAAAACATTTAACTCAAGGTTCCTCTAGTCAATTAGACTTAAGGATCCTCAAAATCAGTGGCTTACTCTTAAAATTTAGAGTTGCTCACTTATATAAACCCAATATATGAAAGGTTTGCTGCAAATTTTTTTAAAGAATTCATTGGGTTTATATAGGTGCTCCAAAGACAACAAAAATTTTATTAGAACCCGATGTGGGATAAATGCTAATTTAATTTTAGCCATTGGATCTTAATTTAGTGGTTTAATGAGATTAGAAAACCCTAATAAGAGTTTGGGCCGAATTGGAATTCAAAACAAATAACAATAAAAAAATTTACTATTCACGTATTTTTTTATTTTTTTATTTATTCCAATTCCCAAAGTACCCCTATCATCATTCACCAATCCCTAAGCCACTATGAAACCTCATAAATGATCTGTTCAATAATTAAACACATTGAACCATTTATGAATAATTCCTACAGCAATCATATATGCTGTTAAATTTGTACTGTGCACTGTTAACCATTGATTTCGACTTTGTTGTGTGTGACCTTTTGGGTTCCCCTCAAGTTGGACATGAAATGAATCGTGATAATTTAATCGAACATAAATTATCCTCCGATCAGATGGTTGTTCGATTACAATGACCAAGGTTGACATCTAGCAACATGTCAAGGCCCTCAAATGAGAAAGAAAGATATATATACTCATTCTGTATGCGATTTACATATGATACGGTCCTTCGCCTCACTGTATCCCCACCGTTTGACCTAGGGTATGGAAAGTGTCTACCCATATAGTCAAATGTATGATGTTGATAGTGTCATGAATCGTGCTAACCCAAGAATCTCACATGATTCTTCCACTGCAGCCACAGTCTCAAGCACTGATCACACATATCAACCAGCGAACTGGAATACTACTCTTATAAGAAAATATTATCCGATAGAGTGGCGATTCTCTGTTGTATCTTTACAAACTTCATATGTTTCAACAAATGACCCAATCATACCCTTATGACCGGATCTTTTGAACCGGGGAAGGAGAATGTCAAAGTTATTTGATCCACACATAAGATTGTAAAGACCTCAAGTCTAAGGACTAGTCATACAATCGATACATGAAAGTTCTCACAGACACATGAGATAAACACTCCATGTGAAAACTTTCGGCGGCCAGTTCGATGGACACGAGCAACTCATGCATCCATGTGAAACACTAAGCGGACGGATCCCCACTAGTAGCCTATGAGATCGGCTACCCCACTTAAGGGCGGATCATATCATCATGCTAGTCTCTCTACTTTGTGAACGTCCAGATTATTCACAAAACTATAACTAAGAACGTTTAAGAGTAATGATTCTCATAAGGCGTGGAAGCCATCATCTTATTACTCCAAGGGCTTTATTACAGTGTTTGATGATTTATATAATCTATGTAAGACACGTATAATAAAGATTGTCATTTTATTAATTAATGAAAATATTACAAATACATGTACATATAGCCTATCCACAAGTTGGGTATAGGGCATATCCCTAACAATCTCCCACTTGCACTATAGCCAACCAGTATGAATCTGGACACCATACTCTTGGGTGTGTCTATCATGATTTTGTTGAGTCAGCCCTTTAGTCAGAGAATCTGCAAGATTATCTTCTGTGGGTATTTTCTCTATAATAACTTCTTTTCTCTCAACAATCTCCCTGATGAGATGAAATCGCTTGAGTACATGCTTGGATTTCTGGTGGGACCTTGGTTCCTTTGATTGAGCAATGTAGCTTAGTTAATCTTGTTTCATTGATATGACCTAAGCGACTGTGCCATATAAGTGATTCATTGAGATTATTCGAGTTAACGTTGTATATATTAGAGGTTGAACATTCTTTGTTAGTTTGTAAGACATAGATACCATTATTCAAAATATCATCTTCAAATTTTATTTCATTGAAATAAATAGAACATTCATTAAAACTTATTAGGCATGAAAAGCCTTTATTACATAAAGAATAAATTGAAATGATGTTTTTTTACTAGACAAGGTACATAAACACAATCTTCTAAGTCTAAAACTAAACCATTCGGCAAAACTAATGAATAAGTCCCCATGCACAATGCATCCAGTTTTGCTCCATTACCCATGCGTAAGTCAACCTCCCCATGACTAAGGGTGGCAACGGGCCGGGCCCGGGCTTTGCCAAGCCCGGCCAGAGCCCGGCCAACAAAAAAAAAGCTCGGGCCCGGGAAAAGCCCAGCCCGGGTGTCTTCCGGGCCGGGCCGGGCTCGGGCCCGAGCTTTTTTTGGGCCCGAATTTTTTATAAAAAAAAATTAAAAAATTAAAAAATATACAAATATAAAATACATTTACACTATATACAAAGACAATTTATAAATAAATCACAAATTTCATTGATAAATTAACAATTTAAATGCTAAAAACAAATAAAAATGATACAAACATATTAAAATATAAATATTTTTTTTATTTTTTTATTTTTTTATTTATTTTGGCCCGGGCTCGAGCCCGAGCCGAGCTTTCATTTTAAGGCCCGGCCCGGGCTTTTTCCACTCCGGGCCGGGCCGGGCTTCGGGCTTTTCTGCCACCCATACCCATGACGGAGTCTCCTACTGTTTCTCAGGCCCTGCACATTGTTACACAAGTGAGTCCCACAACCGGTGTCAAGCACGCAAGTAGAAGGTTCAGAGTTTTTGAGAATATAGTTCAATCATATACAACATACCTGAAGCATTGGGCTTCTTGGCCTCTTGGGCTTCCATAGCTTCCTTGGCTTTCAATGATCTGCAGTCTTTCTTCCAATGACCCTTC
The DNA here is from genome assembly GCA_019454045.1 of Zanthoxylum bungeanum. Classification (NCBI taxonomy): domain Eukaryota; kingdom Viridiplantae; phylum Streptophyta; class Magnoliopsida; order Sapindales; family Rutaceae; genus Zanthoxylum; species Zanthoxylum bungeanum. Next base: position 22,685 of record SKCR01014331.1, on the reverse strand, counting down.
TTTCCACAAAAGAAACATTTCCTCTTTCCTTTTTTCTTCTCCACCTTACCATTGGGCTTCAAGTGATCTGGAGCCTTGGCCTTGCCCTTATTTTTCTTTAGGCCTCGTGGCTTCAGGTCCGTACCCGTAAGCATGACAGAGGTTTTAAGCTCCAGTTCCAAGTCCTTCTCTGCTTGCTTTATCAGAAAAATGAAACTGCATAATAAAGTTAGAGAAGTCTTTTGGTAAGGACTGAAGAATTAGATCGTGATCTATCTCATGATCCATGATGAACCTGAGGTTGGCCAATTTTTCAATGTGGCCAATCATCTTAAGCACATGTCCACTAACAGATCCTTCCTTATACCTTTTTTGGAATAAGGCACATGACACTTGGAATCTCACGGTATGAACGGAAGTTGCATACAACTCCTTCAAGTGAAAGATGATGGTTTAAGCATCCATATCTTCATGAGCTTTCTGAAGTTTGTCCGACATAGAGCCAAGCATTATGCAAACTGCTTGCTCATCATCATCGATGTGTTTCTTCCAAGCATCAAATGTATTTTGGTCAGCATATTCTGCGGGTTCAGGGGGAAATGGTCTTTCAAGAACATAGAAAATCTTTTCTTGTCGTAAGACAATTTTATGGTTTCTAAACCAGTCATTGTAGTTGTCCCATTTGAGCTTATGCTCATCAAGGATGGAACGAAGTGATACTCTGCTTTCCATTTGAATGTTTGTGAAATATTTTAACCCACATGTTAAGAGAGAATGTTAAAATTAGGAATATGTTTTCATTAATGTTTCATAATAACATTGGCTTTTAATATTATGAAGTTGCTCTCACTCAATTGTTTTAAAATTTTAAGCAAATCTCATCAACCCCAATATGATGGATTTCTTGTGGGCAAAGATCCCATTATCATCATTTTATAACTCCGACTATGGCTGGTCGTTATAAAATATGATAATTAGGTAGGTTCCCAACCAATTTATGATATAAATCACAATTCATTGATCATTTGGTTGGGCAATCAAACATGCCATAGCTTATGCTAGTCCTTGTGGACACCCAATCTTTGCCACTAAGTTATAAGACTACGCCTAAGGGTCGCTGCGTCTTATGACTCAGAAAAGTCAAACCATTGTCAATTGTACGATTTAGGGATAAATTGGTATTGGTCAAAACCTAGTCATGCCAATACGGTTTAAGCCCTTTAGGTCTATACTTTACAATGGGAGGCAAATTTTAGACTTAAATTATTATTGAGGATTTTAGCAAGTTTAAGTGAATAATTGTCAAATGGATTCCTCCATTGAAAATTCCCCAGAAGGAGGGTGGATCGAACTCTCTTAATACCCTTACCTCTTAGGCTCTTATTGCCTTGGTGACAGAAATAAACAATAGATCCTCCAAATTAGTCCAACACTTTAAATATGCTTTAAGGTAAGCTTTGAGTAAATGATTATCTAAATGTCTTCACAGCTTTTCCTTTTGGCTATAAAAAGGTAGTGAGTGAAGGAAGACACCAAATCATTATCTAACCCTAGTAATACCTTTGGTTAAATTAACTTTAGTTTGGAAAGTTTTATTAACGCCTTGGTCCCACCCCACTTGTATCTTTTATAATGTCTTTTATTATAAACAAGTGATTTATATTTATTAGCCTTAAAGGTAATAAATCTCTAAGTTCATCACAGAATAATTACTTAGGTAAGGGATAAGCAATACACTCTCTATTTCCTTAGAAAGTCTCTAGATGTTTGCACCCTAAGATAATCATGCCAATTCTAATCATACATAGAATCATCAAGCATATGAGTTTTAATATGTTGGAATTATTTTAGGCATTAAATAACTTTGATTAATATTTAATTATGATATTGTATTTTATTTTATTCAATAAATTACTATTCACATTTTTTTACATATGTGTGAACTTTAAATGCAATTTCACAATTCAAATCTTAACCAAATTATGCAAAACTTGTGCCTAAAATTAAGTTCAGGGTGTTAGCTTTCCAACGAGCTTTTACACACCCAATTTCGAGTTCAAATGAAAGAGAACTAATCAAACAAAAACGACACTCTGATACCACTGTTGGGAAGCGGCCACGAGTGCGCAGTGGAAAATCAAAAATTACGAAATTATGATGCCGCTATCCTTTTGCCCAAGACCCATTTATTTTGATTATTCTACAAGCCTAGGCATGTTACTATATATTCTAAGCATAAAAACTCATAAAACATGCAAAGAACATAAACCTAAACATGCTAACTATCATAAGAACTCTAATTAAAATAAAGAAAGAAAAATACTTACTTGAACCGAAGACTCCTCCAGTCCTCCCTCCAATCTACAAGCTTTTCTCGAACTCATCAAGCTCTTCCACGTTCCAAAGAGCCACCCAAGTGTGTGGCCTCCAAAGATGCACACACCAAAGCCAAAACTCAACGGCAAGACTACGCCTTGAGTGCACGGGTATTTTTCTTTGGTGCTAGCCTAGGTAAATACCTCAAAACTTTTAACTCGAGGTTCCTCTAGTCAATTAGACTTAAGGATATTCAAAATTAGTGGCTTACTCTTAAACTTTAGATTTGCTCACTTATATAAACCCAAGATATGAAAGGTTTGGTGCAAAAATTTGTAAAGAATTCATTGGGTTTATATAGGTGCTACAAAGACAACAAAATTAATTAAGAATCAGATGTGGGATAAATGCTAATTTAATCTTAGCCATTGGATCTTAATTTAGTGGTTTAATGAGATTATAAAACCCTAATAAGAGTTTGGGCAGAATTGGAATTCAAAACAAATAACAAATAAAAAATTTTACTATTCATATTACTATTCACATTACTATTCACGTTTTTATTTATTTATTTATTCCAATTCCCAAAGTGCCCCTATCGTCATTCACCAATCCCTAAGCCATTATGGAACCTCATAAATGATATGTTCAATAATTAAACACATTGAACCATGTATGAACAATTCCTACAGCAATCATATATGCTGTTAAATTTGTACTGTGCACTATTAACCATTGATTTCGACTTTGTTGTGTGTGACCTTTTGGGTTCCCCTCAAGTTGGACATGAAATGAATCGTGATAATTTAATTGAACATAAATTATCCTCCGATCAGATGGTCGTTCGATTTCAATGACCAAGGTTGACATCTAACAACATGACAAGGCCCCCAAATGAGAAGAAAAGATATATATATATATATATATCCATTTTGTATGTGATTTACATATGATACGGTCCCTCGCCTCACTGTATCCCCACCGTTTGACCTAGAGTATGGAAAGTGTCTACCTATATAGTCAAAGGTATGATGTTGATAGTGTCATGAATCATGCTAACCCAAGAATCTCACATGATTCTTCCGCTGCAGCCATAGTCTCAAGCACTGATCACACATATCAACCCACGAACTGGAATACTACTCTTATAAGAAAATATTATCCGATAGAGTGGCGATTCTCTGTTGTATCTTTACAAACTTCATGTGTTTCAACAAATGACCCAATCATACCCTTATGACCGGATCTTTTGAACCGGGGAAGGAGAATGTCAAAGATATTTTATCTACATATAAGATTGTAAAGACCTCAAGTCTAAGGACTAGTCATACAATCGATACATGAAAGTTCTCACAGACACATGGGATAAACACTCCATGTGAAAATTTTCGACGATCAGTTCGATGGACACGAGCAACTCATGCATCCATGTGATACACCAAGCGGACGGATCTCCGCTAGTTGCCTATGAGATCGGCTACCCCACTTAAGGGCGGATCATATCATCATGCTAGTCTCTCCGCTTTGTGAACGCCAAGATTATTCACAAAACTATGACTATGAACGTTTAAGAGTAATGATTCTCATAAGGCGTGGAAGCCATCATCTTATTACTCCAAGGGCTTTATTACAGTGTTTGATGATTTATATAATCTATGTAAGACACGTATAATAAAGATTACCATTTTATTAATTAATGAAAATATTACAAATACATGTACATATAGCCCATCCACAAGTTGGGTATAGGGCATATCTTTTTTTTTTTAAACGATGGAAACCCCGCCACCAAACCACCCATTCTGGGCCGCGGCGCAGGTAAAACCACCGGCTATCCCAGGCTCTTACAAGAAGTGCACCCCCTGGATTCGAACCCAGAACCTCAAGGTGAGATCCTGGACCCTACACCACCAAGCCACACCCCTGGGGACTGGGTATAGGGCATATCCCTAACATTGAATTTGCAATTTCGTTCAAATACTTGCCACATACGCGCTTTCAAATTATTTTCGTCATTTTATATATTTATATTAGTTGGACTAATATTTTATTTTTTTTGTAACAGTTGGACTGTACCCAAAATCGTTAATTGAATAGTTAGATTATTGCAATTAAGATGGCTGGAAATGTCAATGTTAGGGACATTATTATGGGCGAAAATGTCTTTAATGGTGCGAACTTTCCTGACTGGGATATGAACCTCAGGATTGTCCTGAGGGCTGAGAGATTGCTCTATACGATAGAGAGACCTCTTGGGCCTAAGCTCTGAATTGAGCAGATGTTTGAGCTTGAGCTTTGGAAGACTCACAGTGATGACAACTCAACTGCTCAATCTGTCATGCTTGATGTAATGACACCACAATTTCGTCGTCAAAACAAGGGATTGGATCCCTATGAAATGATGTTGAAATTGAGGGACCTTCACCAATCTAACCTTAGATCACAGAGGTACGAATTGCAGAAGAAGCTCTTTTTCTCTCGCATGTCAGAGGATACATCTGTTGAGCACCATGTATCGCAGATGATTGCTGACATCGAACAACTGGGACAGCTAGGCATAGTCTTCGAGGCTGAGACTTCCATAGATTTGATCTTACAGTCTCTTCCTGACAGCTGGAGCGGGTTCATCATGAACTATAATATGATGAACCAAGAAAATACTCTTGGAGAGTTGATGGCAATGCTGAAAGAGGCAGAAAATGAGCTTTTAAAGGGCAAGAAGCGTGAGACGCACTTCGCTTCGACATCTCAGAGTGCCAAGGCTTGGCCGAAGGCTACTGGAGGTGTGAAGAAGAAGAAGAAGAAGAAGAGAAATGGCAAGGCCAAATCATCAAAGTCTTCTGGGGAGGCAAAAGACAAATCCCAAGATGTCTACTTGCAGTGTGGCAAATGGGGTCACTGGAAGTGTGACTGCCGTGAGTACAAGGTGCACATGAAGGAAGTGAAGGCGGGCAAGGCTCCGGCTTCAGGTATGTTTGTTATTGAAATAAACATGTCTACTTCTAGTTTTAAAAATTAGATTTTTGATTCTGGTTGTGGTTGTGGTACTCATATATGTACTGATATGCAGGATCTGCAGATTATCAGGAGACTGGCTTCATGAGAGATCGACCTCCGAGTTGGAAATGAGACTAGAGTCGCCGTTTTGGCTGTTGGGACCTACATTTTGGAACTGCCCTCGGGGCATGTACTTAATTTATCAAACTGCTATTATATACCTAGTTTGACTAGAAACATTATATATGTATCTTGTTTAACCCAATGTGGGTATACTTTTGTATTCAGAAACACATGGTGTTTTGTTTATAAAAATGATTTTGAGATATGCAGTGCTGATGTTAATAATGGTCTTTATATTTTGAATATAAATCAATCTCAAACATATAACATGACAAACAAAAGGCTTAAATTAAGTAACAAAGATGAAACTTATATGTGATATTGTCGTCTGGGACACATTAACAAGACTCGTATATCCACACTTTCGAAGAGTGGATACCTGGACGGATTTGATCCAAATTCATATGACGCTTGTGAATCTTGTTTATTAGGCAAAATACCTAAAACACCTTTTAGCGGTAAAGGTGCACGTGCCACTGAACTATTAGCCCCCGTTCATAGTGACGTATGCGGGCCCATGTCTAGCCAGACTAGAGGTGGATATGAATACTTCGTAACCTTTACGGATGATGCATCGCGTTATGGTTATGTGTATCTTATGAGACACAAGTCAGAAACCTTTGAGAAATTCAAAGAGTTTCGACACGAAGTAGAAAAAAAGACCGGAAAAAGTATTAAAACGTTACGGTCGGACCGTGGTGGAGAATACTTGAGCAATGAGTTTCTCGATTACTTGAAAGAGTATGGTATTCTTTCACAATGGACTCCTCCCGGAACACCTCAATTAAACGGTGTGTCCGAACGGAGAAACCAAACTTTGTTAGACATGGTAAGGTCTATGATGAGTCGCACTGAGCTACCAATTTCCTTCTGGGGATATGCATTGAACAATGCAATACTTATTTTGAATAAGGTTCCGTCAAAGTCTGTTCAACAGACTCCATATGAAATATGGACAGGAAAGAAACCAGGTTTCTCATTCCTGAAGATTTGGAGATGTTGGGCATACGTTAAATATTTGGATGATACCAAACTAGAACCCAAATCGGATAAGTGCCTATTTGTAGGTTATCCTAGGGAAACCAAATGATATTACTTCTACCACCCACAAGAGAACAAGGTATTTGTTGCTCTGTATGCGATTTTCCTCGAAAAGGAATTCCTAAATGCAGTGGTAAGTGGGAGAAAGTAGAACTCGATGAAAATCGGAGTGATACTGTTATTGGCACCGATTCCCAAATAGAACACGAATAGTTCATCAGGGATGAGACTGTACCACAATCTTCTAATACACAAGAACCGCGTAGATCGGAGAGAGTCAGAAAACAACCTGAGAGGTATGGGTTTATGATCTCACCTATGTGGATATTAATCTTATTGAGGATAACGAAAGCCTACGTATGAGGAAGCGATAAAAGGCATCGATTCCGCTTTATGGCAAGAAGCCATGAAGTCCGAAATGGATTCCATGTATACCAACCAGTTTGGACACTGGTTGATGCACCAGAAGGCGTAAAGCCTATTGGTTGTAAATGGGTCTCTTTAAGAAGAAGACCGACATGGATGGCAACATACAAACGTACAAAGCTAGGCTTGTAGCGAAGGGGTAGGGTATCGTCAACGACATGATGTCGATTACGACGAAACTTTTTCACGTTGCCATGATTAAATCCATTCAGATAATGCTTGTTATTGCTGCATATTTCGATTATGAAATATGACATATGGACGTCAAAACCGCTTTCCTTAACGGAAACCTTTTGGAGGATGTTTATATGCAACAACCTGACGGTTTTGTCGTACCAAAACATGCAAACAAGGTATGCAAGTTAAATCGATCCATTTATGGATTGAAGCAAGCATCACGTTCTTGGAACCAACGTTTTGATGAGATCATAAAAGAATATTGATCATTCAAAACGAAGATGATCCTTGTGTATATAAGAATGTTAGTGGGAGCGCACTGACATTCATTGTCCTTTACGTAGATGATGTATTGCTTATTGGCAATGACATTCCCATGCTACAATCGGTGAAAGTTTGGCTTTCATTAAAATTCTCCATGAAAGATCTGGGAGAAACAGTTTTTATTCTGGGAATAAGGATCTACTGGGATAGATCTAGAAAGATGTTTGGACTCTCCCAGAGCTCGTATATCGACAAAGTGTTGAAGAGATTCAACATGGATCAGTCTAAGAGGGGACTGCTACCAGTGTCACATGACGTCTCTCTATCTAAGGACATGTGTCCTAAAATTCAAGATGAGAGAGACAACATGAGTCGGATCCCGTTCGCTTCTGCAATCGGATCGATCATGTATGCCATGATATGTACGCGACCTGATGTCTCGTATGCTTTGAGCATGTATAGTCGCTATCAGGCCGATCCAGGTGATGGTCACTGGGTTTCCGTTAAGACATCCTTAAGTATCTTAGACGAACTAAGGATGTTTTCTTAGTCTATGAAGATGGAGAACTTGAGGTAACTGGGTTTACCGATGCAAGTTTCCAAACCGATAAAGACGACTGTAAGTCGCAATCCGGGTACATATTTTATTTGAACAACGGAGCAGTGAGCTGGAAATCTTCCAAGTAAGAGACTGTTTCCGATTCAACAATAGAAGCGGAATATATCGCTGCAACTGAGGCAGCAAAAGAGGCAGTTTGGATCCGTAAATTCCTAATTGGATTAGAAGTAGTTCCGTTAGCAGCTGAGCCCGTTCCTTTGTATTGTGACAATAACGGGGCTATAGCGCAGGCTAAAGAACCGCGGTCTCATCAACGATCCAATCATGTACTTCGATGTTTCCATCTGATTCGTGAGATCATACATCGTGGCAATGTGAAGATCGAGAAGGTCGCATCAGATGACAACATTGCAGATCCGCTGACGAAGGCTATTTCTCAGCAAAAGTTTGAGCGACATGTACATAGTTCAGGTGTTAGATACTTGAGTGATTGGCTATAGGCCAAGTGGGAGATTGTTGGACAATTCTGACCCATAACATCACTATTTGTAAAAGACATTGTGGTTTTTGTACAAATTAACTATGTGAAAAGGAAATTGATATTTTATCATTTTGTAATCAGATTACTTGAATATATAAATGATAAAAGTCCTTATGATTAGTTCCGGATTAATAAGATATGAGACAGTATCAATCCATGAAAGGTTTAATCATTAAATATCTCTAGTCGTAGTATTATCGAGACTGGACATCGATAATGCGGAATAGGCTAGTATTACACTTGTGCGCGTTATGGAAGTGTAGCAGCATAGTTCTCATATATTTGGGTATTGGATACTCATGAAAATGTAATAGGAGGTTCTGTTTACCGATGGTACGGAAACAGCTTCGCTCTAGATAGACCCCTCAGAATCTCATTGGTAGTATGACTATGTGTCTATGGGAATCCGAATCAGGGTAGGTGTATTTTGTCTTAACCTGAGACTTGCATCGCTAATACTTGCGACAATCAGTACACTTTGGTTTTGGTCGTCCGGGGCTTTAACAGGTTATGTGTACGCCTCTTCTGGGTTTATTGAGAATCGTAGTGTATTGGGTGTGATGTCAAGATGGAAGTGTCACTTCAGTCATATGGAGATGATGATCACGTAGGAATACATAACTGGTACTCTAATATGTTGCAACTATCGGGATAATATGACAAGGTCATGATTATCTGATTAAAGAGACTAGTTGCTAGTGATCTGATATATGCTTCGTACGGGGCAGACACAATTCCAGCCTCAGGCCTAGCATGTGACATCCGATGTTGGATCGTAATACGCAATACTTAGTATACTACGCCTGATAAGATTATGTATTCCTTAAAGAATATTTCTGGAGAATTGGTAGGCACGGTGCTTTGCTAGAAGCCAATCATGTCTTGTAAATCGGTAAGAACGTGGTACGGGTACGCACGTGTTCGGATAGTCCGACGACGGATTTACTGCCAACATATCCAGGATCTCATGGGTCGCTTCCCAAAGATTCACCGATGACATTTGACTCGAACAGAAAATTAATCTATGATTAATTACGGCAAGAATTTATCTGGGATAAAATTCGATTAGAAGATAGAGAAAAATTAATTTGGAATTAATTGATTAAATAAATATTCGATATATTAATTGAAATTAGATTTCAAAGCGGAATTAAAATTGATTTTAATTCGGCAAACGAATTAATTTGCAATTAATTCGTAGCGACTTTAATAATAATGTCGTAATGGAAAATTCGTTAATTCGGAATTAAAAAACCCGACCCGAGCCCGAGCGAAGTCGCGCGTGTTGGATTGTTCGACTTAAATTCGAAATTTACAAGTGATGGGACCCACTTGACTTACATCACTAGTTTGACTAGTGATGGAAGTGAGTTAAAGGTTGAGTGTAAATCTAAGCTTGCTTGTTTTTCATCAACCAAAGTCCAACCCTCTTTTTATTTTTGGAATGACATTTTACCAACTTGATTTTGGTAAATGGTAATTGAATTTGGAAATCAATTACACAACACAAAAATTGAAAATTCTCTCTCTCACACACCAAAGTCATGACCTTCATCCTCTCTTCTTGAAGTTTTGTTTCAAAATTTCAAGTGACTAGCACTTCAAGGAGTCATATAGGTGATAGGGAAACTACTCCTAGAGTTTGGAACACAAAAAAAGGATTGGAGCTCTTCTTCTTTATCAAAAATTTTGAACTTTCAACATCCAATGAAACCGATCAATGTAAATTTTTCCGCAATTTCTTTGAGTATTCATATGAAATCATTGGCATGTTCTAGGAACCCAACAGTAGGTGATGAGATTCTGCAATCGGTGGACATAGTGCCATATGAAAACAAAAAGACGATTCTCAAGAGATGTTTTATTGGCAGACCGCTCAAATTTTAGAGTGACAGTTAGGTTAGGGTATAAGACGAGAGCACCGACTTGGCGCCAAATCTTGGGTCAAACGTTGCTGACTTTATTCAAAATTAAAAACTTTGTTGTCAAGTGACCGTTGGAGTTGGAGCATTAAAGAGAACAGCGTTTTTGCGCCAGAATCCTGAGATCCAACGGCTCCATATCTCAAAACCGCGCCAAAATCTCGAGTACAAACGGCTCCAATATCCAAAATCTTGATTTTACTTGAAGACCAAGTTTCATAATTAGCGCTTTTATTTACAATTTCTCTCTGTATCTTATTTCCTGCAATTAAACCTATCAATGTTGGGCTCGTTTGATGAAGCATTGAAACTGAAATTGCTCACCACCAGAGTCCTTCAAGACTTTGTCAACAAAGAAAATGAAGCATCATTGCTGCTGATGTGTTTCAGAGAAGAAGCACACGCAAGATTAAGAATGGAGGAAAATGATAAAAACCCGATTGCCCAAGACTAGGATTGAAAACAAAAAGAAGATTCTTAAGAGATGTTTTCTTCAAATCCAAAACAGAAGCAAGAAACAAGAATGTATCAGAAAGTCGTAGTGGCAGAAGACGAGTCTTGTCATAAGAAAGATTTCAGAATCATGTGGGTTCATCAACTGTCAAGAGGACCAGGTGGAAAAAATGAAAGAAATTTCTATTGCTGCATCACCAAGAAAATTCATCAACTACAATAAAAATACATACAATACACAGAGTAGTAATAGATTAATGGGTTTCAAGCATCATCTATGCTAGAGAATTCAAGAAAACTACAAATCTATCATCCTTCTACATAAATAGAGCCAAGCCAAGAGAAATGTAGCTTCCATCCCATATCTTCACAACACCGAATAGTGGTTTTCCTCATTTGCTGGTTCTAAATCTACAAGTTCAATGCTTGATTTGGTCACGTTGGAGGAACAGAAAACAAAAAATAACTTCAGATGATTTCGGCTTCAAGCTTCTAAGTAACAAAATCACTAGCAACAATGTTCGGAAGAAAACCTCAACAACTTGGTGCTGCCAGATTTGATCATGCATCACATTTGGTACATTGAATGGATATCTTGTACATTGATTGTTTTTAGCTTTATGGCACAATGGGGTCAACTTCGCCTGCACAGATACAACTCATAAATTTTCCAACATAAAACAGACTTGTACGTCTACATAACATCAATTCCATACAAACTTTGGTACCATTTAATATTTCAGGAGACATTGCCACAGCAAAAAAAAAGAAATAAAATAGCTATAACGTTCAAACACAAGCGATAGATACTCACGTGTCACGTGCTTGTTTAATAGTAGTTTTCTAAAAGGAAAAACATGGAAAACAGATCTAAACACAGCTAACGATCATTCTTCCAAAAGTTCAATAACATTTCCCAATTAGATTTATTTAGATTATTTAAAGACACATACTTATGTCATTGACAATTTAATATCAAATCTCTGCACCGTGATTGAGAATTTATGGAATTATCTTACAAGGTACATTTCTAATGAGAAGTATATCGAATCTACGATTATCGACAACAATTTCCTTCAATTATGTTTTACATATCAATTTTCATTACGTTCATCGGGGAATAGACATTTTCTTTTCTGTGTTAAATTTCCCTAGTCCAGCTTTTTCAATCAAATTATCATTTTCCAGTTTTGAACAACCTATCCTCAAAACAAGGGACACTCCAAGCTTTTTCAACCCTCGAAGAAAATCTGTAAGTAGCAATTCAAAAACCATCAAGAACTATGCAAGAAATAAAAACATCCTAAAATGTTCACAGAACTGCATTGATGATGCATAAATGTATCCATTCAAATCAGTTAAAAACCTTTAAATAATTTCTGAAGCATTGATGATGCATAAATGTCCATATGATTCCCAAAAAGTATCCATTCACAAATGTCAGATTTGAAAAACAAAATGGACCATCGGATAAAAGCATTGACCAAATTCCCAATCTTAATGAAAACCAAAAATTAAATAACAATGTTCCATACTTATAAATGAAAAAACCCATCCCCTATATCAAATTCCCAATCGAAATGGACCATCGAATTCAGCGTCTGCTCGCCGTCAATGAAGAAATTGTATTAGGGTTATAACGTCTCAATCACAAATGTTTCGCACGTGGGCCGAGCCACAGCCACGAGTGGGCTCCTCAAACAATCAACTCATATTGTCTTCAACCTTCATTAGAGAGCAAATCAAAAATAAAACTCAAAGAGCGTTAGGGTTTAGCAATTGACAAATCATCAAAATCAAATGTGGGTTTTATTATTATTATTATATTATTATTATATTATTAAAAATAACAATAACAGAATTAAAAATAAAAATTAAAAATTAAAAATAACTCGGTTTCAGAAGATTTTTACCGTGCGAGTCTTCAAGTCAAACTCCAAAAACGCGTGAAAATAAAGATTTGACCGTTAGCGCCAAAATCTTTCCAGTGTAACGGCTCTAAGATTTGCCCTAAAACGAATTAGGAAGGTTAATTAAATGCAAGAAACCCTAACCCAAGTCGCTAGTTCTTGGAGTTGCCCAAAACGAATTAGGAAACTTGGAACAGTTATAATAACTCAAGTTCACTTCACAATTGACTAAACACAACATACCATCTGACTCTGTTCTGTCTCTGTCTCTCTGCTTCTCTGTTTCCTTTCAAATATTCTTTCTATTACAACCCTCATCGTTCTCTGTTTCTGAACATCAATCATTCACTCACTCTTTAGATTTTCTTCATTCCTACCGCAAAGTTTGAGTTTTGATCATTTCAATACCTCCGCTGAAATCAACCCTTTTCTTGCCTTCATCAAGAAAATGCAAGAACACAGGCCTTTTCTTCCCTATGGCTTCCAGTTCAGACCTACAGATGAAGAACTATTGTACATTATCTTTCCAAGAAGGTTTCGGGAACACTCCTTCCTGTTGTTCAGAATTTTATCATAGATTGTGACTTATATGACACACTGCCCTCTGAGATTTGGAAATCACATGGTGGACTCTTTCTAAATGTCGATGAGGATCTTTATTTCTTCACCCACTTGAAGAAAAGGAGTTCTAATGGATCCAGGTTCAACCGCAAAGTCGGTTCTTCTGGTTCTTGGCAAGGCGAGGCTGCTGCAAAAGATATAGTAACCGGCAAATCCAAACTGAAAATTGGCTCCATGAAGAGGTTTCGTTATGAAAACAAGGGTGTTAAGGATCATGGGGCCTGGATCATGCATGAGTATACACTAAATCCCACACTGGTGCCTCGAAATCAGGCAACCAATTACGTGCTTTGTAGGCTTCGAAAGAATCAACAGACTGGGAACAACAGAAATTGGATTTACGAAAGAAAAGAAAGCTGCTGGATGTTCAGAATAATCAATATGAGAAAGAGTCGGCGGAGAAGCCTTTGACCCAGCAACTAACCATTGTAGAATGTCAATCTGAAGTAGAAGGATCCGTGGCGACAATGGCCCAAGAAGGACCAAGTTGCAGCACTGACAATGACAATCAATTTGAGGAAGAGATAGAGAGATTATTGAAAAATGTAGAATCAGCACAATCTTTGGTGACAATGGCACAAGAAGCAGCAAGTTGCATCACTGCAAATGACATGATGAGTGAGGAAGTTGTATCTGCCGAAATCGGTGGAGTTGGCTACACACTGAATTTTGATGAGCAATATGGCGGGCAGGACAATATGATTTTGTCTAACCAAGCAACGGCAGTGAAACCACTAGTGGAATCGATTATTCGCCCAATATTTACACAGTTGCTGAACCAGATGGTGTGCAAAGGTCAGTGCCTGATGAAACATTGCAGACATGGTCAATGTTGCAACAACAAGAATGTTCAAACACTGACCCTCTTAATGGACTAACTGATGAAGACTTCTGTCTTCTTGGGAAGATTTTATATGGAACAGAAAGTGAAGATGCTATGGTGACAGTGGTGGAACAAGAAGCAAGATGCAACACTGGCTTGAAGAAGAGTGATCAGAGTTTATCCGGCAGTAACGGTCTTCAAACTGGTGGAATGGAATATTCAACTAGTGTTGCTGAACAACAACATGAAGCTACTATGGTGATTATGAGAGACTTCCAGCAAATTTTATCTGACAATCCAATTGCTTTGGAAAATGGCAATGTTGATAGACAAGAAACTCGAGAAATTGCTTATGATTTGCCAATGGAAATGGGTGATGAGATTCTACAATCAAAGGAAAAGGACATGGTGCAATATGAAGATTGGTCATACAGCGACCTGATGGTTGACTTCACGGATAAGGGTTTTTTTAAATTTTTGTTAAATTGTCACCATGTACTCTGATTCTTAAATCATTTCTAAATTGTACAGTTTTTCGTTGGACTTCTTCTGGAACTTCATTTTATGTCTTCTTTAGAAAGTTACTGATAGTCAAAGTATTACATGGATGAATTAGATTTTCTTGAGAATATTAAGTAATTTTAATGAACTGGTAACTACTAAAAAAAAATCAAATATTTGGATTGGATTATTTTCTCATGTCTAAATAATTTGGCAGCTCATCAGTATTTTAGGATACTGTCAATCAATGCCTTCAGTAGCCTTTGAATTTTAATTTTTTTTGTTAACTTACTCAAATTAATATCTTATATCATTAATATTGTCAATCAGCATTAGAGAACTTATATCCGATTGCCTTCTTAAATTCTTCAAAGTGCCTTGGAAACTCTTCATGAGTGAGACAAACTGTTGAGGTGAAAATAAAAGTTTTGAAGGTTGTCAATCAAACAGAAGTTGTGGAAGTAGCTGATGAGAATTTTATGAACTTTATTAACGGCCAACATAAATTAGAAGTTAAACGAACTTCTAAACAGTTAATTTCGGAAAGGAAAGAAAAAAGACCAAAAGCTTAAAATCTAATCTCCAAACAAAAGGCAAGGAAATGGTGCTTCCTATCGTGTAAAGAAAAAACCATTCTGGAAGGAATCAAACCCCTTCACAAATGGCTCATCTTATAGCATCTCCGAAGTAAATCTAAACATGGGTTAACTTATTGCACAAAACATTTCCTCAAAAAATCTCTCCCTCCTTTCGAAATCTCGGATGAAATTTCGGGCAAGGAATGTCCATAATTTGAATTGGTATAATAATGCTAAACAACTTATTAATGCTATAATTTTCTTCTACATTCCAAGCTTGCCTTCCAGCAAACATCTCAAGAACTGAACATCCTAAACCAATATATCAGAAGGTGCCCCTTGCAATTGAAGGATCGAACTTTTGTTTTTTGACAAAGCCCTTCAAGAATACACTTAGTGAAACGTCTGACGTCATGTTCAGGCAACCCACAATCATAGCCGTTGCACTCGACAATTAAATCTCCTAGCTAGGGTTCCGCCAGAGGCATACTCCAGTAACAATTATAA
Source organism: Zanthoxylum bungeanum (assembly GCA_019454045.1). Taxonomy (NCBI): domain Eukaryota; kingdom Viridiplantae; phylum Streptophyta; class Magnoliopsida; order Sapindales; family Rutaceae; genus Zanthoxylum; species Zanthoxylum bungeanum. Next base: position 6,947 of record SKCR01014331.1, on the reverse strand, counting down.
GCCATATCTCCATTAACACCCACTGTCGTTTCATCGCCGTAGCACTCTAGAACAAAGGGCAACTGTGAAAGATGTCCAAAATCTCCTTTTTTTTTTCTTTCTAAAGGGGAGCGGAAGAAGAAAATTCAGCGGATTCAACGGCTACTATTGGCGGCAAAATGCTAGAATTTGAATTGGTTTTGAAATAAATACGGACCCATGAAATTTACAAAATTGACCCAATAACTTTTTTCATTTTCAAAACTAACCCACCTTTTGATAAATATGATTAATGATTAAATACAATTATTTCTTCACAAATTACCCTAATTAAACAATAATCAACCCATTTACTCCTATATTTTTCCAAGAGAGAGAAAAATGATTTGTATGGATTTTTTTGGTTGGATTTTATAGATATTATATTTTTGTATGATTCTTAAGTTAGAAAAAACTTATTACGATGAAAAAGACCGAAAATTGAAGTTAATTTAAGGAAAAATCTATTTTTTTGATAAAAGTATAAAATATGAGAAAATTTACATAAGGACACTTGTGCGGATATCCAGATACTGATGCGAGTGTGGGCTCTGACATCAGGACGTTGTATGATTTTTCGTGGAGGGCTACTACTCCCACCTCCCCAAAACTCTCACTTTCTCTCTCTTATACTTAAAAATGTCGAAATTGTCTCTCTCTTTTATAAAAATCCATTCCCCCAATATATATACACACTTATTTAATACTGCTTATATAGATATAAGATATATATATATATATAGATATATATTTAACACAACTTACATTTTTTTTATTAATTAAATTTTTTAATTTTTTAATTTTGTTTATTTTTTAAAATTTATTTTTCTTATTTATATATCTAATCTTTTTTATTTGTTAATAAATATTACAAATTTATATTTTTTGTTCTTTATATATCTAATCTTTTTTAATTTATTCAACACTACTTATGTATTATAAAAATATTCTCATGTATATTAGAGAAATATATATATCTAAAAAAAGTACAAATAACAACATAAAAAATTACACTTAAAAATATAAAAACACAAATTCTAATCTATGTTGCCTCCAAAGTCTCCTCCTAGCGCACTTGGTGAGATACCAAATACTTCGTACCATAATTGATTACGAATCCTATAACGAGTTGCCCATTATTTTACTTCGTATGATGAATGTTCCCACCACCATTAAACAAGTTACTAGTGCTAGTAAAGAAGATATGTGTTTTTGACAAAAAGTATCTCAAAGATGCAAGCCGAGTACGTTTACTTTGCTTTAATTTACTCTGTCTGCCTAAATTTTATAATTGAGGGTATTAATTAAATAACAGGAAAAATACATTTACTTTGCGTTATACTAGGGCGCATAACTATATGCTAGGGCGTATAACTATATGTTAGGGGGAAGGAAATTTTTGACTCACATGGGGGCAAATTTGAAATTTCCGGGGAGACAAGAGGGGGGGCGCATGTCGGGGGGTAGGAGTAGTAGTTTTCCTTTTCGTGTTTTTTGGTTTTATTTTATTGATATGATAGTTTTGTATGATTTTTTAAATTTGAAAACACTTAGTGTGATGAAAAAAGACCGAAAATTGAAATCAATTTGAGGAAAAATCTAATTTTTCAATAAAAATATAAAATATGGGAAAATTTTAAAATATGGTGCGAGCACGAGTGCAGACACCAATGTTTTGGTGCGGACGCTCGCTAGCAAATTTTATCAGATTTTATCTTTAAGTCGGGATCAATTTTTTCCACTAATTAATTTCAAATTTTGACTGATTTCATCATATTAAGTATTTCTCAACTTAATGAGTCATACAAAGCTAGAGTGCCAACTGTAGACGATGAATTTCACCTTCGGCGTACAATCGAAAATTTGTATAATTGGGGCTCCAACGATCCTGCAAAACAAAGAAAATCAGAGCGTATAGTAACTACACACCGGTGTGGTGGACACCGTAGGCACTCCGATGCTCAAGTCAGTGATGGTAATGAGCAAAATGAGAGAAAAAAATAAGACAACTCAAGTATGAGAGCGTAAATTTTAATGATGAATGTTGAGTGATGAATCAGTCATCGGTGAGTGCTCCAATCCCTTGGCCCGCCTCTTCTTTTATAAGTTGTGAAGTAGCCTCTTAGTCGGCTTAGGATTTCCTTGGAATAATTGAATTTCAATCATTTTTTGAGATGGAAGTGGAGTTAGGATTGAATTAGGAGTACCTAGATGTCCTGGGATTATGTGTAATCTCATTTGTATTTGGATTGGTCCAAATACTTAGTTTCCTTGTCGAATTAGTGCTAGCAATGTCTATTGAGACACCGCATAACATGGTTTATGATTATTTGAGGCATTTCAAGTCGCATTGGCCTCTTACCCTTGTAGGCATACGGGCTCGTGGGCCCTACATGTGAGTCATGTACAGACTCGTCTTTTAATGACTAGATTCGTGTGAATTGAGTATTGGTGGCAGCACATAACGTTATTTTAGGCCAGATAAAAGTCATGGGTCATGTTTTGGTAGAAGTCTGATTGTGCCTAAGATATAATGACATTTGGGTCATTGGCCTAAATTTGGCCCATACAGTTTGTCTCATACTCTTTAAGTTAATGAGTCATTGGCTTGGGGAGTATTCAATGAGTATGTCGTCTGAGGTTTAAAAGCATGTGAGCATACCTAGACGTTGAAGTCTTTGGACCAGACAGTGGTCATGTCACGTTCGACCGAACTAGATAAATATCCGGGATAATCCTCAGTAGACCTAATGATGGTCCATGAGAGTCTTCTATTGGCTGGACCAGATGAAGGCCCAGAAATCGACCCGACCGTCGAATGTCATGGGGAATATTCCCATTGACTGGATCTGATGATGGCTGATGGGTATTAAAAGTGTACACTTAATAAAAGAGAAACTAATCATTTTACACTTATAATTTCATTAATCCTCTTAATTTAGCACATTTGTTAAATAATAATTATATTTATATTTTATTGTGATTTTTATTTATTGTGTAGGTAAAATACTACTTTGCAAGCTCAACAAGAAAAATGGATATGAGATCTGAATTCAATGACTCAGAAAACCCATAAAGAGTGTGACAGCTAGATTCAAATCGGACTTGGAAAATATTCATCGTGTTTAGATTGACGAAAAAATGAGCTTATGATATATTTAGCCACAAATGTATTTTTTTATTATTATAATAATATATATTTATATAATATATTTTGGAGGACCCACCAAGATTTTATATATATTATACTGGAGGTCCCACCAAGATTATATGTATATATATATTAAAAAAAAAAGAACAAAAGAACAAAAATGTTGCCATCACCTTTCGGTGAGGGCAACCAATTTCATAAATAATAATAATAATAATAATAATAATAATAATAATAATAATAAAAAGAATGGTGTGAGAGAGGTGTCGAGCACCTCTATAAATAGAGGTGCTCATTGCCTTTCTCTTCAGTATCCTTCACATTATTTTCTTTGAAATTTTGTTCAAGGATCCAGCTCTTGTGTGTTTATTTTTGTTGTAATTTCTTTTTATTTCAGTAATAAAATTATGTGTATTTTTATCCAAAGCATGAGTAGCTAATTTTCATCTTGCTTGGGTAAATGGTGAAACTTTTAATTTGAAAATATAGGTTAACTTTATTTATATTAAAATATATAAATTATAATCTAATGATTAATATTTAATTTAAATCTGGATTAATTATTGATAAATTTTGTACTGCCTATATGGTTGATTTTATTTATTTGGCATAATTGAGTATCTAACTAAACTTATTATAGACAAATGTTATCACTGCCTTTATGGTTGGTTTTATATGTTTTGACATAATTAATTCCTGAAATAAATTAACTGTATAATAATGACATTTATATATTATAAAAAGTAAGATTTCTAAATTTGAAATATTAAAAGTGGATCTCCTAAACCCTAGTATTTTATTTTATTGTTGCAATCCAATTTAAAAATTGTCAATCATTTCAAATAATTCTGTCATTTTATTTTCACTCAAATTATTATTTTATTTCAGTAAATCTATTTATTGTGGATCGATCCTGGACTTACCGGGTTATTTTATTACTTCGACACTCTTATACTTGGGAGTAAAAAACCACTTTGTGAGTGTGTCAAGTTTTTGGCGCCGTTGCCGGGGAATATAATTTAGTAGATAGAATAATAATTTAATCCTTGTATTTTTTTTTCTTTTCTTTTCTTTTTTTAATTTTTATTTTATTTTATTTTAATTTTAATTTTTTTTATATTTTATGCATCTCATTTTTTTAATCACTACATTTATTTTTTTTGTCATTTATTTTAATTTTTTTCACTTGTATATTATTTTTATTTTTGTAAGTATTGCATTTGCATATTTAAATATTAGCATATAGTCTCTATTTAGGTTGCATGAGACACTGATCTTGATCATCTAATGGTAGATTAAATAGAGAGTCTCCATCATATTCATCGTCAGTCAAAATGACCGAGAACCAAAATGAAAACTCACCTGCCCGAGTTGAAAATCTAGTTGATCAGGAAGAAAACAAGTCTCAGCATGGCGATCTTAATCATCCGAGGACACTTAGACAATTCATGAATCTCACTAGGACAATATCACCATCTTGCATTGTTTTCCCCCAGATGCATCACGTTTCAATTTTAAATCATGTGTCATCCAACTTTTACCCACATTCCACGGTCTAGAATCAGAAAAATCTTTATCAGCACTTAAGGGAATTTGAAGTGGTATGTAACACTTGCACAAATAAAAAATTATAGCATGAATATAATTCGACTCAAGTTTTCCCCTTTTCTTTAAAGGATAAAGCTAAAATTTGACTGCAAAACCTTAGGTCATGATCCATCAGAACATGGGATGATTTGCAAGAGCAGTTTCTAAAAATATTCATTCCCCCTCAAGTGACAAACTCCTGTAAGAGAAGAATCACGACTTTCACACAAGATTCGGGGGAAACACTTTACCAATGTTGGGAGAGATTTAAAGAGATGTTGGAGAAACCATCCAAACTTCTATTGGAGGAATGATAACCAAGCACAACCATCGCAACAATCTCCCCAGGTACACCAGAATTTCCAAAATTCTCAAAATTATGCACCATATGTCCCACCGTCTATGAGAACCCTTAATGATACCTTGCATGTATTCACTGAGAAACAAGAAGCCATCAATAACCAAAATGTGCAAACATTGATTGATCTGAAAGATACTTTTTCCAAAATCACATATGCTTTGACCATTAATGAGAGAAGAAAGTTTCCTGCATAACCATAGCCAAACCCCAAGAGTCAACAAAACCCTCACGATAGTAGTTCTGGTAGTCAACACATAGACCAAGTCAAATATGTTATTACTCTTCGCAGTGGTAAGTTCATCCACAGACCTATTCTTGAACCTCGCGAAGCTGAAAATAAATCAGATTTAGAGTGTAAGAAAGAGGTTGATGAACCATTACATATCGTTGATGATAATAATTTTTCTCATACATATTCATTTCCTCAAGCATTAAAAACAAAGAAATTGAACCATTCCCCAAAGATATATGAAATATTCAAACAGGTAAATGTTATTATTCATTTGTTAGATATCATCCAATAGATACCATCTTATGTCAAATTTCTGATAGATTTATGCACCATTAAACGAAAACATCAAGTAAGAAAGGAAGTTTTTCTAGCTGAACAAGTAAGTTTCATTCTCTCAACTAATAATGCACTAAAATACAAGGACCCTGGTTTTCCAACTATTTCATGTATGATTGGAAATCAAAAAATTGAACATGCTTGCTTGATCTTGGAGCCAGTGTCAATTTGCTTCCATTTTCGGTTTACCAACAACTTAATATTGGCGAGTTAAAACTAACATCAGCTACTCTTTTACTTGTCGATAGATCAGTCAAGGTACCAAAAGGAATTATTGAAGACGTGTTATTACAAGTCGATAAATTCATATATCTTATGGATTTATTGTCTTGGAAACATAACCTGTAGCAGACAGTTATAAGCCAATTCTTGTAATACTTGGTCGCCCATTTTTAGCAACAGTTAATGCTTTAATTGATTGTAGGAATGAAATCATGAATTCGTCCTTTGGCAAAATGACACTGGAGCTTAATGTTTTTAATATGTGCAAGTAACGATACTATGATGTCTGTGAAAATGAGAACATGGAACTAATTGAACTAATTTTGGAAGAACATATTCAGGGGAGTGAATTTGACCCTATGAAAATCCGTACAGTTAATTTTCTTAAATCAAGTACGCAATTAGATTAGGATATTTCTAATGATTTTTCTTTACTTGATTCTACACAGGTACTGGAAGATGATGGAATGAAATTTATTTTGAGGAACTAGGAACACTTGAATAAGAGAAACATGAAAAAGCACCCAAATTGGAATTAAAGACTTTGTCTGAAGGATTGAATTATACATTTCTTGGAATTAAGTCCGTAGGGGTGTCTTGACACCTAGTGCCCTAAAGCCAACTGGTTTGGGAGTCACAAGCCCAAAGCTCACTATAAGGATTGAAGATGTATTATTATTAAAGAAAAATATATTTTTATATTTATAAATAAATTTCCATTGCCAAAAAGGTGTAAACTCTATTTTTGAACAAAAATATTACTCTATTTTCAACAAAACTATGAATATAATTGGCACAATGAATTGATTAATACCTTATTTTATGTGTTTATGGAAGAAGGGTAAAAACTACAGGAGAATTTACTTATTTGATTATTTAGAAAGAAAGAAAACAATTATTAACTTGGATAAGAATTTTTCTTTTAAGTTTTCGTTTAAATTACTAGGGACTAGTAATAAGCTGGTTGATGGTGTGATGAGTATTAAAAAGTGTACAGTTAATAAAAGAGAAACTAATCATTTAAAACTTATAATTTCATT